>CAUYQG010101614.1:0-10482 GCA_963574415.1 Tarsius wallacei
ACAGGCATGTGCCACCACGCCCAGCTAATTTTTTTGATTTGTTGTAAAGAGGAGGTCTTGGCAAGTTGCCCAGGCTGGTCTCAAACCCCTGGGCTCAGGCAATCCTCTCACCTCCACCTCCCAAAGTGCAGGGATGACAGGCGTGAGCCACTGTGCCTGGCTAATTGTTCTTCTAAGGTGTGAGTCCCATCTAATTGCAAGTGGTTACTTCTTAGCAAAGAAGGTTGTGGGAATTTGATTTGCTGCCTCTGAGACCTGGAAGCCCAGGACAACCGACATACACAAGTGAAGCCTGGATCATGGGCCCAACCACCCTGCCACTGAGGTTCCTGAGCCCTGGAATGGCCACCAGCCTGGGTGGAGGACACTCTCCTAAGACTTGGTGCTGTCCTGGAATGACTCCATTCCAGATAGGGGCCATCTCTGTGACATCATGCTGTGACATCTCTGTCTTCCATATATTAAACTGTGCTTGGGATCCCGTCTCTGTTTTCCTGGCCTAATTCTGAATTTTGTTTCTCTTTTCATTTATTTATTTATTTATTTATTTTTGCCCTAACTCTGAATTTTTCTTTTTATTTTTTGAGTCGGGGTCTCACTCTGTTGCCCAGGCTGGAGTGCCATGGCACACTCACGGCCAACTCAGCTTCCACTTGCTGGGCTCAGGAGATCCTTCTGCCTCAGCCTTTCAAGTAGCCAAACTCCAGGTGTGTGACCCTATGCCCGGCTAATTTTTTTATTTATTGTACAGATGAGGTCTCACCAAGTTGCCCAGGCTGGTCTTGAACCACTAGACTCAGGCAAACCTCTCGCCTCTGCCTCCCAAACTGCTGGGATGATAGGAGTGAGCTGCCGTGCCTGGAGTTGAATTTCTTAATGAGAAAATCATGGTGGTAAATGGACCAGAAGTCGGGCAGGTTATGTGTTCATCTGGGTCTTTCCATCACTCACTGTGTGGCCTCGGGCAAGTTCCCTTACCTCGCTGGCCTCAAATAAGGTGGAAGTGGTGAGCTCATAAACATCTATGACTCGCCCAGGAAGAGTCCTCTGGGGAGGTCTAGGACTTACCTCGTCACTCGTGACACACTGCTGTGACAGCTGATTCACATGGAGCCAAAGTGCATTCCGTAAGAAGTTTATTCGTATACATTCTTGTGCCTCAAACACCTATGGAGAGATAACGTCATGTTTATACAACGGACAAGAAACAGGCTACTCATCTAGATGGGCTGTGACTCAAGAAGGTGTCAACTTTCTTTTTTTTTTAGTTGGAGTCTCACTCTGTCGCCCAGACTGGAGTGCAGTGGCCGCTCTCAGCCACCGCAGCCTCGACCTGCTGGGCTCCGGTGATCCTTCCGCCTCAGCCTTCCTGTAGCTGGAACTACAGGTGCGCGCTACCATGCCCGGCTAATTTTTTGATTTATTGTAGAGATGAGGTTTCGCCTGCCCAGGCGGGTCTCGAACCCGCGGGCTCAGGCAATCCACTCACCTCAGCCTCCCAAAGGCGCGGGATTACAGGCTGAGCCACCGAGCCCGGCGGTGTCGACTTTCAATTGTCTGTAAGCTTATGTCCAGTTGAGAGTATATCCCCCTCCGAGGATGCTCACAAATTCACACCACAAAGACAGCAAATGGTCCTGATACATGTTAACACAAACCGGATCGGATACAGTTCTGAAGGGAAGAAGTGGTGATCCTGGACACCAGTGTTTTCACTTGAGTTCCAGCTGACATTTTCACCTGCCTATTGATCACCTCCACGAGGCAGACTGCCAGAGCCCCAGATTCCAAACACCACCCCTCCCCCCCTGGGAGGAGTGCACAAGACTGGCAGGATGGCTGTAACTGTCGACGCTGGTTGGTTGATGAGTACCTGGGGGTACTTGCACTTGGCTTCTATCAGTGTGTATGTTTATATATTTTCTTTAAACAACATTAAAATAGGCCAGGTATGATGGCTCAAACCTGTAATCCCAGCACTTTGGGAGGCCGAAGAAGGAGGATCACTTGAGCCCAGGAGTTTGAGACCAGCCTGGGCAACTTAGTGTGATATTGTCTCTACAAAAGAAAAATTTTTAATTAGCCAAGTGTGGTGATGCACACTTGTAGTACCAGCTACTTGGGAGGCTGAGACAGGAGCATTGCCTGAGCCCGGGAGTTTGAGCCTGCAGTGAGCTATGTTCAGACCACTGCACTCCAGCTTGGGTGACAGAGTGAGACCCCAACTCAAAATAATAAAAAAAAGAGAGAGAAAAGAAAAAATTAAAAGTGATTGTCTGGAATATAATTTTTTGGATATAAGCAAATATTACTTTTGAAAAATCAAGCTATTCTATAGAGTGAATGCTACTCTATTCAACAGTGGAAGTTGTATATCAGTGTATTTTTATAGTATTAAATACCATAGCTTTATATTTTGAAACTTTTTATAATAGAAAACTTCTTGGCTTTTTGTGCTTATGTATGTGTTTTAAAGACAGGGTCTCGCTCTGTCACTCAGGCTGGAGTGCGGTGGAGCCATTACAGTTCATAAAACTTTTTATAACATAAAACTTCAAACATATTCAAAAGTAGAGAGGTGTGGATGGGGTGAAGAAGCTCTGTGTGCCCGTTCACTAGCTTGAATGTTTATCAACTCATAGCCAAGACTGTTTTATTTCTATCCCTACCAGTTACTCAACTTCCTGAAGTATTTTGAAGTAAATGCATTATTTCACCTCTAGATGTTTTAATATCTGTATAATATTGTATAATACTGCAATAGTATTACATTACTTTTATTTAAAATATTACATTATTAGTATTTTCTTTTTTGAGACAGAGTCTCACTCTGTGACCCAGGCTGGAGTATAGTGGTGCAATCATGGCTCACTGCAGCCTTTCCCCTCCTATGCCCAGGTGATCCTCCCACCTCAACCTTCTGAGTAACTGGGACTACAGGTGCATGCAACCACACCTGGTTAATTTTTTTTTTTTTAGAGCGATGAAGTCTCACTATGTTACCCATGCTAGTCTTGAACTCCTGGGCTCAAGCAATTCTCCTGACTCAGCTGGAGATACAGGCATGAGCCACTGCACCCAGCCTAAATTTTATCATTCCTAGGCAGGTTTCTACACCACATATGTATCCATAAAACGTATATTCGATCGTTTTGCATGTTTTTAAACCTTGTAAGAATGGCCTTATCCCAAGACTTCCCAAGTGTGGCGTTGCGGAAGTAATGCAGAAAAGGTTGTCTCCAGAGGGGCAAAGGGACTCACAGCATCAGAGGGTAGAGACAGGTCACATGAGATCAGAAATGGCAAAGGCCCACTGGACCCCACACCTGGGGGATGACTGGTGCCTTCCAGACAGGCAGGGATAGGGACTTGGAGACGCAGCCTTCAAAAAGCGTGGCTGGGAAGGAAGGAGCAGTCACAGATGGGAAGCAAGAGCTGCTGGGTCTTTTTAAATTAATTTTTTTTTACATAGAGAAATGGTCTCGCTATGTTGCCTATGTTGGTCTCAAACTCCTGGGCTCAAGTGATCTTCCTGCCTCGGCATCCCAAAGTGCTGGGATTACAGGCATGTTCCTTGGCGCCTGGCTGAGCTGGTGGGTGTTAAAGCCAGGAATGAGCTGAGTCTGAGCACAAGATAACAGAAGCCCACAAGTGCTCTGTGCCCAGGAGGGGTGGCGGGAAAGCTCTCTGCATGGAATGAGCTCTCAAAAGAGCAGGAAGCAGCCCCTTTTCTATGCTAACAGCAGAAACAGAGCGGACTGGGTGTGCAGATCAGCGATTCTCATGCTCGAATTTGCATCAGAATCCCTGGGAAGGAGCTTCTGAGTCAGCAGTCCTGGGGTTGGGCTGAGGACTTGCATCTCTGACCAGTTCCAGATGATGCTGATGCCACCGGTCACGGGACCCAACCTTGAGAACCGCTGGTGAGAAAACATGTAGGCAGGGCACCTGAGACTTGGGGAAGCTTCCAGGTTAGGTCAAACATTTTCTCTGGGAAACTGTGACGTCACGTGCTGAGGAAGCAAGAGTGGGGTAATGACATCAGAGGGGCGTGGGGAGTTAAATGCTAAGCCGAGAAGCCCGCTCACCTGCCATCCACCAGCCCTTGAACTCCACAGGCACAGGTGGGGCCCTCAGAGGTTATGACATCATCAACCACTAACCAACCATTTTGTGCCTTCACTACCAATCATCAGGCTCAGCTCTCAACAGGGCTGCCAGTGTTGTCAGGAGGGGGAGGATGCAGAAAGATGAGCTGAGGAAACTCTTCCAGTCCTTTCCATTCTCTGCTTATGTTTCTTGCTTTTTTTAAAAAAATATTGTTGTTGAGTCAGGGTCTTACTCTGTTGCCCAGGCTGTAGTGCAGTGGCACAATCACAGCTCACTGCAACATCTACCTCCTGGGCTCAGGACATCCTCCTGCTTCAGCCTCCTGAGTAGCTGGGTCTACAGGTGCCACCATGCCTGGCTAATTTTATTTTATTTTATTTTATTTGCAAAGATGAAGTCTTGCTATGTTGCCCAGGCTGGTCTCAAACTCTATGGGCTCAAGTGATCCTCCCACCTCAGCCTCCTAAATTGCTAGGATTACAGGCATGAGCCAATGTGCCCAGCCTTCACTTAAATTTCTGATTTCCCCTCAAACTCTTCAACTCTATGAGAATTGGGACAAAAGTCAACTGTCCAGGCTCTCAGGGCAAGACCCGCCCATCCTGAGCAGCCCTGGGTCCCAGTACCTCGCAGGCCTTGATGTGCTCACTCTGCCACTCCTCTCGGATTCTGTCCAGCGCATTGATGTGCTGCATGTATGCTTTATCTGCAAAAGAAGGAAGTGCACCTGACTCAGAAACTAAGCAAAAGGGTGGCTCGTAGACCCACTGCATGGGCTCAGCTCAGATGGCGAAGAAACACAGAGCCGTGCTGAGCTCATGAGGCTACAAGGAGCGCTGAGGGTCACATGGGCATGATTCTATCTCTCACCCCACAATGTCTCTGCCAAATAAGTGAATGAGGGCACCACCTGCATTTTAAACACTGAACCAAGCCCTGAGCGAGAAGCCCTCCGAGGAAGGAAAGGGCTCCGGTTCCTTTCTGGAACAGTCTCAGCCAGGCGTGTCTTTGTCTAATTCCACCTCACTGTTTCCCATCACTTTTTGTTTTTAGGCAAGTTGTCTGGAGAGCCCTCACGGGGCGCCGAGTTGCTTTAGTACTGGATTGCGAGACAAAGATCGTCAGTGACCACAGTCACAAGAAGGTGGCTTCCTGCAGGAGATTCTGGGTGTTGGAAGCCTTTGCAAACACCTGGCATGATCTTAGGTTTCAGTGACAACGAGGCCTTGCAACTTGGCTGTTTGTCTCACAGCAGGTTAGGGCTGCCAGGGCTGAAGTGAGTTCCTAGATACAGGTCCCCAGAAAACCAGAGTGGGCACCTGCTTACATGGCAGCTGTCACAAGACTCCATCGTTCACGTTCCTGTAAGGCAGCAAGACCCAAGCAGGCAGCAGCCAGACACTGCTGCCCCTTTTTTCCCACTTTCTGGGATTCTGAGACGCCCTACCTCCTCCCTTCTCTCCCTTCCTCCCTCCCCCACTCCCTCCCTTCTCTCCCTTCCTCCCTCCCCTCCCTTCCTGCCTCCCCTCCCTTCTTGCCTCCTCTCCCTTTAAAAAAAAAAAAAAAGTCTAATTAAAGATCTTTATTATTTGTTTTTGAGTCAGAGTCTCACTCTGAGGCCCAGGCTGGAATGACAGGGCACACTCACAGCGCACCACAATCTTGACCTCCTGGGCTCCAGTGATCCTCCTGCCTCGGCCTCTCAAGTAGCTGGGACTACAGGCACGCACCACCACACCCAGCTATTTTTTAAAATTTTTTTGTAGAGACAAGGTCTCGCTATGTTGCCCAGGCTGTTCTCAAACTCCTGGGCTCAAGCAATCTCCCAGTGCTGGGATTACAAGTGTGAGCCACCATGCCTTGCCTCTCTTTCCTTTTTGGAAAAAAAAATATTTTAAAAATATTTCTTTTTAACAGAGACAGGATCTCACTGTGTTACTCTGGCTGGTCTCAAACTCCTTGGGCTCAAGCAATCCTCTCACCTCAGCCTCCCAAAGTGCTGGGATTATAGGCGCGAGCCACTAAGCCCGGCCCCTACTCTCTGTTCCTTTCTTCCCTTCTCCCTCTCTCCTTTCATTCCTGCCTTCTTCCTTTCCGATGTCTTGTCAGTCATACTTTATATCCATATGTCTTTACTGTGAGGTGTATAAACTGCCTTTCTCAGAGACACACGGATGCCATGGAGGCCACGTGGACTCTACCACCACCCCCTTCAGTAGGTGCAGCCTCCTCACCTGAGTCCTCTACTGCAGTCTTTGAAGTTGCCAGTTTCACAAAAAGCTGTGGAGACAAAAAGAAAACAAGAACTGGGAACGCTGGGCCAGATGTCCACAGGCAAAACAGACTTAAGGCAACGACTCCAAGTGCTACCTGCATTTCCCTCGCGAGCAAATCGTTCAACTTGCCCTCCAATCTTGTCACTATCAGGAAGTATCACAAAGCATTTTGCCCTATATCTTCCTAAAAACATACCCCTGTGTTTTGGTTGCTTAAAACTTTTTTTTTTTTTTAACCAGAGTCTCACTCTGTGGCCCAGGCTGGAGTGCAGTGGCACGCTCACGGCCACCACAGACTCTACTTGCTGGGCTCAGGCGATCCTTCCACCTCAGCCTTCCAAGTAGCTGGACCCACAGGCACATGCTATCATCCCCAGCTAATTTTTTGATTTATTGTAGAGACAAGGTCTCGCCGTGTTGCCCAGGCTGGTCTCAAACTCTTGGGCTCAGGCAATCCTCTCGTCTCCGTCTTCCAAAGTGCTGGGATTACAGATGTGAGCCACCACACCTGGCTAGTTGCTGAAATCTTATATCCAGATTTTACAAAATTAAATTTACAATCCAACCAAGCAAGAGGCAGCCCAGCCACAAGAACACAAGAGCTGGGTTTTGAAGGAAGATGAAAAAAAATCAGAACCCCCTCCACCTCTTAACACCCCACTCTCTCCTTCATGGCCATGCTGCTCCAGTTCTTCCCCCAGCCTCAAAAATGTGGTGGGGGTTTTTATTGTTCAGAGAACTCCCAATAGGTTTATTCTTTTAATTAAAATTATTTTTCTTTTTTTAAGAGACAGGGTTTCACTCTGTCGCCCCAACTGGAATACAGTGACATGATCACAGCTCACTGCCACCACGAACTCCTGACCTCAAACGATGTTCCTGCCTCAGCCTCCCGAGTAGCTGGAACTTACAGTTGTGTGCCACCACACCTGGCTAATTTTTAAAAATATTTTCTGTAGAGATAGAGTCTTGCTATGTTCCCCAGGCTAATCTCAAACTCCTAGCCTTAATCAATTCTCCTCCCACCTCAGCCTCCCCACTAGCTGGGACTACAGGTGTGCACCACCATGCCCAGTTAATTTTTTATTTTTTGTAGAGATGAAGTCTCACAATGTTGCCCAGGCTGGTCTTGAACATCTGGCCTCAAGCGATCCTCTTGCCTTGGCCTCTCAAAGTGCTGAGATTACAGGCATGAGCCACCATGCCAAGGCTATTTTTTATTAAAATTCTTAATTTACTTTGGATGATCATCAGAAATCTTGGATTGCTCAGGTGGTAGGTCCTCCTAGGTACCTTCTCCTGTTGCTTGGGGTTCACCAGGTTGGCACTCCGGTTGACAGCCTGTTCTGCCTCATCTTTGTCCCGGCATTTCTGCTCATAGTTCTTCTTAGCCTTTGTTGTTTTGAACAAAGAGGACAAAACAGGTGAACAGACTGCAACCCTGAACACAGCAACGCTGGCCCACAGGCCCACACAAACCGGGCCCCCTGAGTAGTTCTGGGATCCTCACTAGGCGGTGGGCTCCCAGAGGGCACACATGCTTTCTATCAACCTCTGAAAGGTTTCTCCTCTCTAGCTTTTTTCCAAATTACACATGCAGTGGTGACCTGACTGAGGAAGTCATAGCTCCTAGGTAGCAACACACACACAGTACATGAGCTTTAAAAATGGACTGGAACATAGGATGGCATTTGAAATAGACAGAAGCGAAGGATTTATATAGCATTTATAATCTTCTAACTGAGTGCAATCACTCGGTTATTGGTAGCAACTCACTCTAATTCCAGTGATGCCACTGTGTTCCGTGTGCTTCAACATGGCATGTGGATGGGGGGGAGGGCACCAACGCTATTATCTCTTTTGCTAAAGGACAGTCATGTTGCCTTTTGACTTAAAGAATTCGTTTGTATGTCATTTAGTAGCCAGTCATGGTCTGTCTTGGGCTACCATGACCACCTGTGTTACAGAAATCATTCACAGACTGTAATCAGTCGTAAATCAAAGGATGATTTTCTGTTTCAACTATGGAAGCAAAGATGTAACTTGTTCAAACAAAGCTGGGAATCAGTTAGCTAATAAATTTAAATGGTGGGGGAAAATGCTCAACTATGCCCCACGTCCAAATCCCTGTCTAGCTGGTTCTCTGAGGCTATCTGTCAACCAGAGACTAAGAACTGCAACCAGAGGGCCTTGGTTCGAATCCCAGCCCTACCATTGTCTAATGTGTTTCACAAATTACTTAGACACTCTATGCCTTGATTTCCCCATCTTTAAAGTGGGGGTTATATATAGAAATGCATATCATATATATTTACTCTCAAACATAGGTAAAAATAAAAGCAGATATACACTGTATTTCTATAGCTATTACACACAATTCTGTAAACAAATTGTGTTTACAAATGAAGTTAAAAGTCAATAAAATTTAAATTAGTAATAATAAAAGGAGAATGACGGCTCCTTTGCAGTAATGCTTGGGTCCATGAGATATTGCACAGACTTCCCATCCTTCCCAGTATCCCCTGTAGTCAGCTGGGGCTGGCCTTCCAGAAACGAGCTTACCATTCTCTCTCTATGCAGTGCACATATAGAAGTTCACACTTCTTCATGATTGCAAGAATATAAGCTATTCAGATCACCACAACCATGTAACAATTTTTCATGAAACAGTACATTGGAGACATTTCTGTGTCCAGCACTGAGTCCTGCAGCTGAACAGTTTTAATGGTTGTAAATGCACACATGTGTATATTTTATATACCACAACTTTCTTTTCTTATTGGAAAACATAGTTTATTTAGAAAGTAGATTAGAGAGAAAGAGAGGTAATTCATCTCCCCAACATAGGGGAGGGGGCCAAAGCTTAGGGAAGCAAAAGCATGGCCATGACTTGCCACAACTTTCTTAACCAACTCTCTGTTGGTGAATGTGTATTGAGGTTCCCCTTTTTAAAATTTTGCTCTTGAAAATCACTGGATCCCATTTTTTTATTCATATAAAAATACTCTGATGTTATTTTGAGTAGCATGGATTTATAGCTACATAAGACAAATCCTTAGAAAGTGAATTGTCGGGCAAAAGAATATAAACTCATCAGACCTCCCTGCAAGATGGCAGCACCAATTCATACAGCCTCTAAGAGCATTGAGAGGCCTGTTCTCCTCATGCTTTCACCATCATCAGCATCAAGCTTAGTCAATATTTCCATGTGTGTGTGTGTGTGTGTATTTAAGTTGGGGTCTCACTCTGTCACCCAGGCTGGAGTACAGTGACATGATTATAGCTCATTGCAGCTGCGCCCTCCTGGACTGAAGTGATCTTCCTGCCTCAGCCTCCGGAATAGCTGGGACCACAGGCACGTGCCACCACATCTAATTTTTCTGATTTTTTTGTAAAGATGAGGTCTCACTATGTTGCCCAGGCTGGTCTAAACTCCTGGACTCAAGCGATCCTCCCACCTTGGCCTCCCAAAGTACTGGGATTACAGGTGTGAACTACGACACCCAGCCTAAATCATAACACTATTGAAATGTTATATACCACCTAACTCCAGTCAGGATGGCCGTCATCAATAACTCAAAAAATAACAGATACTGGAGAGGAGGCAGGGAAAAGGGAACACTTCTACACTGTTGGTGAGAGTGTAAACAAGTACAAACTCTGTAGAAAACAGTTTGGCAATTCCTAAAATGTCTAAAAATCAACCTTCCATACAACTCCACAATTCCCCTACTGAGAATATACCCGGAGGAACTCAAATCACTCTGTGAAAAAGACATCTGCACATGCATGTTTATTGCAGCATTGTTCACAATAGCAAGAACATGGAACCAACCGTGCTGCCTATTGAAAGAAGATTGGATAAAGAACATGTGGTACATATACATGATGGAATATTACGCAGTCATAAAGAAGTACAAAATTATGAACTTCACAGCAACTTGGATGGGCTTCAAGTCTATAATACTGAGTGATCTATCACAGAAACAAAGAACTGAGTACCACATGTTCTCACTCACAAGCGGACTTTGAATAATTGTCATAGTACTGTAAGAAAGGTTTTGGCAGTAGTGGGAAACTGCCGGGGTGGAGCAGG
>CAUYQG010101618.1:0-17183 GCA_963574415.1 Tarsius wallacei
CGTGCGCCTGTAGTTCCAGCTACTTGGAAGGCTGAGGTGGAAGGATCGCCGGAGCCCAGCGGGTCGAGGCTGCGGTGGCCGGGAGCGGCCACTGCACTCCAGTCTGGGCAACAGAGTGAGACTCCAACTCAAAAAAAAAAATAAAATAAAATAAAATAAAATATGGCAAACATCATTCAAATTGGCACAAAGTTGAGTACCCACCTTTTAATTCCTATCTGTTGTTATATATGTTTTGGCTACTTGATGTCAGGTACTGAGAGTAGTATGTATATTTATGCCCAAACTGTCATTTTGCCAGCTTCTTCTTGTATTTCTAACGATAACAAATTTTGCCTCATGTATTTTAGTGCTAAAGTACTGAGTGTACAAATGTTCAGAACAGTTATGCTTTTACAATTGTTCCTACGAATATAAAATTACCCTTTTTATCCTGCTTGATGCTGCTTATTGCTTTAAATTATGCTTTGTCTGATACTCACGCTCATTCTTTTGTTTGCATTTACCTGGGATAGCTTTGTCTACTCTGGAGCCGTTTAATTTTAGGTGAGACTATTGTATTAATTTAATCTGGAGTCCTTTGTCTTCTAACAAGGGAATGTTAAATGCTTACATTTATTGTCATAACCATTCTGGGTGGCCTCTTCTCATCTTGTATGTTTTCTGCATTTCCTTTCTTCTCTGACTTTTGAGCCATAGCTGATGATTTCTTTTCTCTTCTATGGTGATTTGGAAGGAAGACATCTTGTTTCTCACTCCACTGATCTGCGTTCTATTGCCTCCGATGTGTTTTAATTTGTCTCTGTGTTTCTAAGCAGCTCTGCTTATCTCAGCCTGCCCTTTTCATCTCCTTTGGTGGGGGCCACATCCTGTAGAATGGTTTTAAAGCCCCTAGGCTGATTTTTCTTTGTTTCCTGACTCCTGGAAGGGAATCCTGCATTCCTGGAGCAGGAGAACGCAGGCCACTCCTGGAAGGTGCCCAGTGCTTCCTTCAAGATGAAGAACCATTCAGGCCCTAGCCAGAGGGGGTGTGTGTTTGGCAATAGTGGTGGAATGGTGTATGAAGAAAACTCTCTTTCAAGGCTTTGCTGGCCCTTGTTTGAGAAAGGCAGCCTGAGCCTGCTGGTAGGAATGAGCTCTCTGCAGAGAGGGTCCCAGAGCTGAGGGATCAGAGTGAGGTTGTATGATGGGTAGATGACCTGAGTTGGCTCTGGCTTAGACAGGTGGTTCAGGGCCTATCAGTCTCAGGTGTGAAATGTCAAGGGAATACAAATTATTTTAAAAGATCCTTTTAAAGACTTCTAAATGGAATTTCAGTGAGTACTGTTTCAGTGCCTCCATTTGTCTACTCTCTTAACCAGGTTTTGCTCTAATATATTGTATATTTAAACTCTCTATAGGGCAATTAGCTTTAAATGACTTGTTTAAATTAAAACACTGGCATTTTTTTTCCTTCACTTTCTCAAGATGGTTGCTCCTCTGTATCCCCTAACACAGAGATGCCAGTTCTGGGAAGGACACTGCCATGCCCACAGACATGGGTATGCCTATATAAAATAAAGGGCCTATATAAAACTAACATAGAGCCACAGGGAAAAAACTGTGGAAGAGACCTGAGCCCTGCAAAGTTGCAGCTATGAGTAGAAATGAACAAATTTGTTGTTTCTAAGTTTGCTTTCCTCCTTGCATGACTGCTTGCACATAATCACTTTAATGGAGATCAATTGATTATCTTTGTCCTGACCCCTGGAGGAGATGCTACCCTAGAGGTCGATGAACATATTTTGCCTTAAACAATGAGCCTAAGGTCTCCTTGATGGCATCCAGAAGTTTGATCAGCTGAAGGGTATGAGTGGCTTTAATCTCCAGAGATCCTACCTCCCAATTACCTTCCTACTGAAATTATCCTTTATAACGGCTTACTACTCAGGGGTCAATAGCCGATGGTCATGGGACTTGCTTTATAGATAGCCTCTCTAATGTAAAACCTAAGGCTGGTGTTTCAGTTGTTTTTCAGATTTTACCCTCTGATGGACCCATGGCCCCACCCAGATCTAGGACATATACCCAAGGTCCTGACTCTGCTGGTCCTGTAAGCCCCTCCTAGAAACTGGGGGCTCTGCACATGAAGACAGTTTTGACCCCCTCATGACTTCATCACCAACCAATCGGCAGTGCCTGTTCCCTATCCCCCTGCCCACCAAATTATTCCTTAAAAAAACTAGCCTAAAAATCTTGGGGAGGCGGATTTGAGAAATATCTCCCATCCTCACTCAGCTGCTTTACAATGATTAGATTTGTTCTCTACTATATCAGCTTCTGTCTTAGGCTTGACATTTTTGGGCAGCAGGCATAAGAATCTGGTCAGGCTGTAACAACAGGGAGGGCAGGGGCCTGGGAAAAGCAGGGTAGGGACTGCCTGCTGAGGCCCAAGAAGGTCTCCAGAGGGAGACACAGGTCAGGTAGGGCTTCATCTTCAGGGCCTGAGTGGCAGGGGTAGGACTGGTCCGCTGCCAGTGATACTCTGCCTGACTGGGCCAAGGCTTTCCCAAGAGTGGCCTCAGGAACAGGCCACAGGTCAGAAGACTTGCTGGTGAGAAGTGGGCAGGGCAGGGCATTCAGTAGAAAGTGCTATGGTAGGGCTAGGCTAACTTCTGGGGAGAGTGGTGAAGCCAAACTGCACCTCAGGAGAGCTAGACTCCACTGGATACCAGAGGTTGACACCTCACAAACACCAACTTCCTCTGGCACCAGAATCTTAGCTGATCCTCTGTGATCCCTTAGAACATTTAAGCCAGAATCAAGAGGTAGCATCACCAGGGTCCAGACAAACAAGTGCCAAGGAGGACAAGGCAAGGCCTGATCATTGGAGATCAAAATCATTACTCTAATCTCCATGCAACTCCAGCCCACATGGTCGAGATGGCCACCGCCAATCCCTCAGAGCACCAAGTTAGGAAACTGAGGTCCAGAGACACAGGTGATATGTCCAGGGTCACATACAGAGCAATGTGAATTCCTTCAGTATCTCAGAGTATTGTAACACATTAGCTTTTCCTTAGCTTTTCCCCTTCTGTGTGTGTTGGTGTAAACCCTCTGACTCAGGTGTTAACATCTGGCCCCAACACCAAGTGTGTGCACATGTTTGCATGTTCCTCGGCAGAATTAGTCACTCCTCTACACTCCCAGTGCTGTCTGCTCCTCCTTCCATCATACCACTTATCTCACTGCATTGTAATTATATCTCTGTCTGTCTTGCAGGATTAAGTACCCAAGGGCAGGGACTTTGTGCTTTCCTTTGTACATATTAGGTGCACAATGCATTTTGTTAAATGAATGTGGATGAATTCACAACTCTCCACTAACTACCTATTGATTACTGTGGCTCAGTCTATTAAATGTGCAATCCCTTCATAATTAATTTAAAATTGTGTTCTTCTGAAAATTAACAACTGAAAAACTACTTTGCTCAGTATACCAAGCCTGTGAGAAGCAGGGTTACTTAGACCACACTGCTTCATGGTGCCCCTTGTGGCAGCATGCTCCAATTACAGGCAAAGGGTCTCTAACCTATCTTTCAAAAAAAGCATGTACAGGAAAAACATTTTCACTGAATGTATGCAAAAAGTTTCTGAAATACACTAGTCTTCCACTCCTTTGCCTTCACTCTGCTGCCCCAGGTTCCACAGCTGGGCATGCTCAGTCCTGAGGTGAGAAACGGTTGGCAGTATTTATAAGATCCCTATTTGCCTCACCTGTTGGGCTACATTATTCCAGAGGTGTAAGGAAGTGCCTAGAAGGAAACATCATGAGGTGACCATGTTCATTTGCACATTTTATAAACTGAATGCCTTGTTCTATTTTAGAGTCAACTAACTCCCTGAGGACAAGAATTATGTCTCATTCATTTACATCTCTCCAATGCCTGACTGACTTAGTGCTCAACACAGGGTAGGAGCCAGGTGTGTGAGCAAGCTGTGAACACCTGCTGAACATTTACTGTGTGCCAGGCCCTGTACTGGTGACTGGTCACAGGAATGTCAGACTGGTATATCAGAGCTATACCAGTCAGACAGCCATGACTCCACCTGAGTCAGAAAGATCAGGTAAAAGGAGCCGGGCTCGGTGGCTCAGCCTGTAATCCTGTGCCTTGGGAGGCTGAGGTGAGTGGATTGCCTGAGCCCACAGGTTCGAGACTCACCTGGGCAATTTGGCGAGACCTCATCTCTACAATAAATCAAAAAATTAGCTGGGTGTAGTAGCACGCGCCTGTAGTTCCAGCTACTTGGAAGGTTGAGGCGGAAGGATCACCAGAGCCCAGCAGGTCGAGGCTGCGGTGGCTGGGAGTGGTCACTGCACTCCAGTCTGGGTGACAGAGTGAGACTCCAACTCAAAAAAAAAAAATCAGGTAAAAGAGGCCTAGCTGATGAAGTTGCTTTGAAGTAACCTCACAGCCCTACTTTCTGAAGCCCAGCCATTCCAAACATCTGTACCTTTATTAATATTATTCTGATTTCCTGACTTGATTTTATTCTTCAGAAGTCACCATTCAATCCTGTTGAATTGAGTGTGTGCTGACACATGGTTACTGGGGTCAATGGCCAGATGAGCCCTTAACATTTCATTACCAATTGTTTGTCATTTCTAATTAGTGATACATTTATAATCACCAGGGACTTATCATTGGACAACTTTTCAAAATCTTCAAGGCCTTACCCACCCTTGTATTTATCCTTCCATACTGTGGAGGGCATTTGGAATCCTAGCACGACTTTTTAAAGAAAACACCATGATCTCTTTCATCTTCTACCATCTTGCACATCAAAACTCCTCTTTTACTTATCAAGACACTCTCTCATAGCTGTGAAAGTTACCTCCCCACTGCCTTGCATCCTCTACAGAACTGCAGGTGCCTCTTGGAAGAAGTGCTACATCCATGTCCCTCTCCTTTCCTGCCTGTGTTTTCCATTGTCATTAGAAGCGTAGCCATGGAGAGAAATCTGGTGCAGATTGTGACTGCAGCCATTAGAAAAGATAGATTTTCCTTCTAACCAGCCTAAGGAGGATGGAGTTTGGTTTTCAGTCCCTGCAGCCTGAATAAGCAGAATAAATTCAAGATAGCAAGTCCAGAAAAATCACCTTTTGTGAAATAAGCTCTCTGCATGGGGCGGGGGGGGGGGGGGCATTGACTGATGGGTTTTGCATCCAGAAGGGCTGTGGGATTAGCAATGACCCTAACTCAGGCCCTCCCAGCAACCACCCTAGGAGTCAGCTGCTCAGGATGTCACTGGGGAATCATATACCAAAGGATAATACTGCCTGCTTCCCAAAGCACAGGGAGCAAACCTCCTGTCTCCTGCCTTACAGAGAAAGCTTCTCTTAAGCTTTGTGCTTGGGTTTGGGCACTGCAGCTGTGCTTGGCATCTGTGCTTCCTGGCAACACTTGCTGCCTGCCTCTTGACATAGGCAGCAATCCTTGTAGCTGACCAGCTACCCTTCTCCTGCCTAGGGCCTTTGTGAAGACCAAATGAGAGAAAAGGCCATGCAAATTATTTGAAAACTATAGAGTACTGGTGGGATTCTGGTGCTACCTGGCTACGCCCTCAAGCTCTGGTTTTGAGATCAAGCATGCTCAACATTGCAACAAAATGCCCAAATTCAGTGAGATGCCCCAGATTAGCAGTTTCAGACTTTTACATCTCTTTCTTTGCTTATGAACAATTTTGGTTCTCTAACATTTGTTAGTCTGACATTCAAGGCTCTCCAAACATTTATTTCTTACAGAAACTCTTCTCTATTTCAGTGCCACCCAAACATACTATTGGCATTCCAACCTGTTCATTCAATCTAGCTTTCTCCGACTTCCTTCCCTGCCCCACTCACCCCTCAGAGCCTCTTCATATTCTACCCATGTTTGAAGACCAAGCAGTAGACCTCTCCACAAGCTGACCCACAAATTACCTCTCCCTCCTTCAAAATAACATTATTGGGTTCTGGCTGACTTTGAACCAGAGAGGCAGTGATCACAGTGGTTAAGAACAGGTGTCAGATTGCCTGTGTTGTGGTCCTGGACCTTTTACTATCTATGTTACCTTGGGCAAGTTACTAAAAGTCTCTGAGCATTGCTTTCCTCAGCTACAAAGTAGGGATAATCATGGTCATTTTTTTACACATACACATTGCTGAGCACAATGCTTGACTCACTATAAGACTGTGTCATCTCTAAGCATTTTCTTATAAGTTGCCATGCAATTGCCAGGACAGCCGAAGAATTTGGTTTTATTGTCCCAGGTGAGGAAAATGAGGCTCAGAAAGGTTAAAGCTCTTGTCCAAGGCCACACAGTGGTGGTAAATATGAGATTCAGGCTCAAGTTTGGTGGGACGCTACAGCTTTCTCATTGCCACAGACAAACCAATTTAATCAGGCCTCCTGTGGTTACCCCAGTCCTTGTTCCTTGGTTCACTCTACACATGGAGATCCCTTACTCTTCCCAATCAGACACTGGGGTCCTTCTGGACAAGGGTTCTCAAAACACTTCACCCTAGCTATATAACATTCAGCATTTGTTGAGTGAACAAAAGAATGTATGAGTGAGAAAATGTGCATTTCAAGACCAGACTGTCCCAAAAGAGCTTAACACTAGTACTTGGTCACTGGAAGTCAGAGGCCTTCCAACAGAATTGGAGGTAAGTTTCCTTCCATCTTAATCTACCCACCATATTTTGAGCCAGGAAATCTGTGTTGCTCTCCTGCTAACATACTTCCAGGGAGCCCCACATTTCCTATGGGACTAATCTGAGTGTTTTCTTATAGTTCAGCATGCTCTGTAAACGTAAGTCTTCCTTGAGCTTAATATATATATTTTTGGTCTTCTTTTTTTAGAAGGCAAACTTTTGGAAGAGGAGGAGATGGTCAAGGACAGCAACAATGTGCTCCCACAAAGCTGTGCAGTGAATGAACCCATGGTCCACGCTAGGAGGCAGGAGAACCTGGTTCTGGACTCTGGTTTCCAGATTTGTGTCCCTTCTTTTTAAAGTAAAACTTCCTGTAAAGTGCTGTAAACACCAAGGTCAGAACTTCAGTATAAACATGATGTCCATTTTGCTGCTCCCCTCATTATTCCAGGGAAATAAACTCATGTGTGTTGATTGGACAGAGCAGAACATGAAAGATTGTATAGAATGTGCCCAAAGCTACCGAGACCCTACATTTTGGTATAGACACAATCAGGTGAAACTGTCCTTTCAACACCCTCAGGGACTGAGTGAGGATGGGGAGTGAAGCAGTGGAATTGTAGAAAAGGCTCTGGAGATTTTGAGCTGCAAATTCTCTATTAAAGAAATCCCTTGGCGAGACCTCGTCTCTACAATAAATAAAAAAATGAGCCGGGTGTGGTAGCGTGCACCTGTAGTTCCAGCTACTTGGAAGGCTGAGGCGGAAGGATCGCCGGAGCCCAGCAGGTCGAGGCTGCGGTGGCTGGGAGTGACCACTGCACTCCAGTCTGGGCAACAGTGAGACTCCAACTCAAAAAAAAAAAAAAAAAAAAAGAAATCCCACTTAGTCATAGCTACCATTTGTTGAGTGCCTACCATTTTACTAGTCATTTTATTTGCATTATCTGATTTAATCCTCCCTACAACTTATAAGAGAACTTGGAACTATCTCCATTTTATGGAAGAGAAAATGGAGACTCAGTGTCTTACCAAGGACAATGAGTGGTAGAGCATATATCTGACTCCTGTCCAGAATCTTTCTCCCAGAGCACACAGCTATTATTTCCCTGAGGAATCTTGAGTCCATCAGACTTAGAGCCCTTGGGTCATCTGGTATAAGTATCTGCTAATCATCTTCCTCAACTCATTAGCAGAAGTCAAGACCTGTGCATAATGCAGTTAGTTAATTTGTTTATTCATTGTATGCTTATCTAAATGGGATATCTAAATGGCTTGAAATCTTTCCTCAACATCATTACCTGCCAGAAAATAGGGGCTACATCTCTGTAACTCATGAGCTTATACTTAGCAATTGTTTTCGATTATGTTTTTTTTGAGTTGGAGTCTCACTCTGTCGCCCAGACTGGAGTGCAGTGGCCGTTCCCGGCCACCGCAGCCTCGACCTGCTGGGCTCTGGTGATCCTTCCGCCTCAGCCTTCCAAGTAGCTGGAACTACAGGCGCACGCTACCACACCCGGCTAATTTTTTGATTTATTATAGAGATGAGGTGTCACCAAGTTGCCCAGGCAGGTCTCGAACCTGCAGGCTCAGGCAATCCACTCACCTCAGCCTCCCAAGGTGTGGGATTACAGGTTGAGCCATCGAGCCCGGCTTCGATTATGATTTAACTAGTAAACTTTTGCTTGATTTATCTGAAAGTCGTCTGCTTGTTCTCCTTACTGTTGCTCCTATCTTGTAAAATTTTATAAGCCTCCTCTGATGATAATAATAGCTAATATTTTATGAACACTCACTATGGACCAGTCACTGTTCTAAGTGATTTAGCTCAAAACCTAGGAAGCAGGCTTTATTATCATCCTCATTTTGCAGGTGAGGAAATGGAAGCACAATTTGTTCAAGGTCACACAGCCCAAATGGCAGAGCCAGGATTCAATGCCAGGCTAATTGATTACAGACCTACTTTGGCTTTGTTTGTGTTTGTTTGAGTTGGTGGGGTCTCACTCCGTCATTTAATCTGGAATCCTGTGGCATGATCACGGCTCACTGCAGCCTCAACCTCCTGGGCTCACGTGATCCTCCTGCCTCAGTCTCCTGAGTAGCTAGGACTATAGGCACATGCCACCTCACTCAGCTAATTTTTAAAAATTTTTTGTAGATATAAGGTCTTGCTAGTCTCAAACTCCTGGGCTCAAGCGATCCTCTGCCTCAGCATCCCAAAGTGCTGGGATTACAGGTGTGAGCCACTATGCCCAGCCCAGACTGCTTTGTTAATCGCTTCAGTTAAATTAGCCGGGTATGGTAGCGTGTGCCTGTAGTTCCAGTTACTTGGAAGGCTGAGGCAGAAGGATCCCCAGAGCCCAGCAGGTCAAGGCTGCAGTGGCCGGGAGTGGCCACTGCACTCCAGTCTGGGTGACAGAATGAGACTCCAACTAAAAAAAAAAAAAAAAAAATCCTCCTAAATGGGAGCACTCCAGAACAACACTGTCAGTAGAAATACATATAATGTGATTTATAAATGCAAGCTACATATATAATTATCAATTTTCTAGGGGCCATGTTAAAAAAAAGTAAACAGAAACAAGTGAAATTAATGTTAACATATTTTATTTAACTCTATTATCACAAATGTTATTTCAACCTGTAATCAATATTTATGTCATTAATGAGGTATTTTACACTCTTTTTTCATGCTAATTTTTTGAAATCTGGTATATGTTTTGTACTTACAGTACATCTCAGTGGGGACTAGCCACATTTCAAGTGCTCAACAGTCACACGTGGCTAGTGGGTACCATACTGGACAACACCGATATAGATGGACACTTTACTTTTTCTATTTTATCTATTATTTGTTTCTACTTCAACTTTAAATTTGGGTATTTAGGTTTTGCTTTGGGATTGGATCAAAGAAGTCTATGTTAATAGAAATGTACCCTTTGATAATTAAATGAACAGAGCAACAGTTTAGGACAGTGGAAAGAACATGCTTTAGGCATTATAAAACCTAGACTCTAAACCTCATCTTTGTCACTATCCAGGTCTGTGGCCAGAGCAACCCTCAACTTCCCTCAGCCTCTTTCCTCATGTTAAAAAATCCATGATAGTTTATAATTATTTAGGTTCTTTCTATTTCTAAAACTCTTTCTACTTATGGCACATATCCTTTTCAGGGTTTCTGCATCTGTTTCCTTGTTCCATTTAAGATTTCTACTTTATAGGACTTATCCCACATTGGGGTTGTATTCCCTGTGCCCAGCTCTGTGTCTGGCACATTGCAAGCACAAGAAACGTTTGTTAAATGAGTGAAAATCCAGTCCTCCTTTGAGGAATCCCCAGCCTCCCAGTTTTTGCCAGAAAAACCATAGTAGCCTTAGCAATGAATTGCACTTTTGTTTCCTTTGTCACATTGGACTAAAATCTTGACAGTCTAAGCATTGTGAAGGGTTATAGCCAGGATTAAAAAACATTTCCTGATTCCGTTAGCAAAAGAGATGGTACTCAGCCCTAGGCATGGCTGCCTAGAGACCCCCATAAATGGCCTCCCTCTTATTACATGCTGTTCTGATGCTGAAGAGAGTTAATTAATGACTCTAAATAAGAAAACAATCAAATCTGGCTGCGGTCATATGAGTCAGAGCAGACCCAGATGGGGAGCCGGGTCCTTGGCCTCCAAGTGCCCTCAGGAAAAGCAATAGCGGCCTTTTCTCCTTTCATAAGAGCTCTGCAAAGCCCTAGCCTGGAAAGCGAAGAAATCACTCAAAGTGGAATGGAGACCCAGCTAGATGTGAGGCACTTTCTTAAAAGGCCAGGCCCCCCATCTGGATGCTGTGCAGACTAAAGCCCAGGGAGAGGAGAAAAAGCATACGTCTATTCCTCTCTAACCCTGTTAGACACCCAGCCCTACAGTTACAGAAAGGGGAATTTTCAGGCACAGGCGCCTGTGTGTGTGGCAAGGTCGGGGCAGTTAGAATTGCCGCCTTCAGAGGACCAAGGAACTCATGGTCTGAAGTCCACCAAGCCCAAACCTGCCCACCTTCAAGAGTCTTGCAGCTACATATGGAGGTAGAGATTTAGCTGGGATAACATAAGGACAGGAATGTGATACTTCCCTGAGATTGGCTGAGGCCCACAACAGTGAAACTCTTATTTAGGTGCTAAAGGCTTTGCTGTGAAAATCTGAGAGTGGGGATATGTGGAAGGATTCTTTTAACAATATCCGAGTGTCTTCAGCTTTGGAGCAGGATGCTAGAAAATAAAGATAATCCCTATTTCTTTGGCTCTATGAGAACTCTTTGCAAACAACAACCTCCTCGTGGGTTTTTTTCTTCCTTTCTTTCACCTGTAATCCCAGCACTTTGGGAGGCTGAGGCAAAAGGACTGCTTGAGCCCAGGGGTTCAAGACCAACCTAGGCAACATGGCAAGACCTTATCTTAATTAAAAAAAAAAATTAGCCAGGTGTGGTAGTGTATGCCTGTAGTCCCAACTACTCAGGAGGCTGAGGTGGAAGGATCATTTGAACCCAGGAGGTCAAGCTTGCAGTGAGCCATGATGGTGTCACTGCATTCCAGCCTGAGTGGCAGAGACCCCAACTAAACAAAAACAAAAACAAAAAACAACACTTTGTTGCCATCTAGGTTTGCAAAGATTTTTCATTCTGGAAAGAAAACCCTGGGCCACTGCCCTTTTCCCTTCTTTGGTAACCAAGTTCAAGTAATGAGTCTCGATAGGATGTAAAGTAGGTGGCACTATCCTTGCTGAACTTGGAAAAGCTGATTTGTGACTGAGTGCTAGTTGGTTGTATTCCTCCGGAATTTGGTTAAGATCCTACATAAGGCAGTTCAATATTTCCATTTTGTTTTTATAATAGCAATAAGGAAAAAACAGTGGTAAGGAGTTGTTCCAGAGTTTAAGAGTACCAGGAATGGAACCCAAACTCTGCCCCTTCTGTGTGACCTTGGGAAACCCTTTTCCTCTTAAAGATTTATTTCCTCATCTTGAAAGTGGGAATAACACCACTACCTACCTCTTAGAGCTGTGAGGATTAAATACATTCTTAAATGTTAAGAGTCTGACTCCAAAGATGCTTCCTTTATTATTAGCTCATAATTCTTTAAACAGGATTGCTGATGGGTTCATTAGAAGTAATGCATTATAAGCCTCCACAGCTCAGTTTCCTCCTATTCCATTCTGTAATCAGCTTGAAGGAAATCCTCACAGAGACCGTGGCCCTCAGCTCTTGCTCCTGCTCTGTGCCCTAAAGACCTCCCTTCTCACCAGACGAGCTGAGGCCAGTGCTCCAGGACCTCGGACAGCTCCACTTCTTGCCAGAGAAAGCAGGAGGGACTTGGGAAACTTTTCCAGAAAGGCTGCATTAGTGCGGGGGATTTAGGAATCCCAGGGGCTGCAGTCTCACTCTCAGCATGCATGCTGCCACCTGCATGCATGTTCAGATTCTTCAACATGCCGAACCCCTCTGGAAATTTTTAAGGAGCCGCTCCTCAGAAAGCTGTAACTCCACCCACAAGATTTACCGAATCTTAGGGCCCTTTTCTTCTTTCCTATGAACTCCAAGACTTTTTTTGGAGCCCAAAAGAACAGAAACACCACCCACATCTTCCTGTATCTGCTGATATTTAATTTGTTTGGCTTCTGTACAAGGATTAAACATTCTTGATTAATTTCAAATGAAAGTAATAATGTGTGAGTATGAGGAAATGTTTTACAAGACAAAGATTCAGGTATGAATTAAAAGAAACATAAAATAATGTTACTGCCTATAGGTGATGTTAAGCACCATTCTCTAATCAGGATAAGCAGGTGGTTCAATTTATGAGGCAACTTAGCTTTTCACTCTCCAATACAGAACACAACACACCATATGCAGTCACCTTCTGAATAGGCAAGGAAGAGATTAAGTCCTATTTTTACTTTATGATACTGAGTCACGTAGTTCAATGCAAATCACATGGATGCCAAAGTAAGAACAATACCAGGTATTTAAATACCTTCTTTCCTTTGAGGAGCTCTAAAGATTTTGTGACTGCATGGAATCCCTTCAGAGTAACTCCAGGAGAAGAGAAACATGTCACCAGGTGGGCATTTAGGACTGAGTATGTCTCATCCATCTCCCCCACTCCTGTTATTAGGCCTGGAAGAGCCAGTATTTGCCAGCTTTTTGCATTTAGTAATAGCCTCCAGATGTCTGCATTTTCTGGCCACATTGTTGTTAAGGAAAAGAGTGCTTGTCTTTGAAAAATATGTTACTGACTAATCTAATAATGAGGAAGAGAAGAGGATAAATGTGGATAAAAAAAAGTGGGGAAAGGAATAGCAGAGGAAGAGGGAGAGACCGGAGAGCTGTCTAAACTTCCTTGAGCTTAATAAATGTTTTCCATGCATTGTCCTCATAAATGGGTTTGATGTCCACCTTCAGCTGGACAGAAACTTGAACAAAGACCTTCGGCCCTCTTTAAACATTTCCATAGGGATGAGGACAGCAGCAGTTCCATTGCTTGAACTGGCTTGAGGGAACTGCAGACAAGAACATCAACTCAGGCCCCGGAAGGAGGCCCCATATGGAAAGGTATGTGGTTTCACCTAACAATGCCCACACTCACTCTGAGCGTTAGTTGCCAAATTGCACCTTGGTTTAGCTTCCTCCCAGTAGAGGTCGCTGTGGATACCGGCAGTGGATGCTTGTGGGAACTGGAACAGGCAGGTTGGGCTGGATGGTGGTTCCACTCTCTGGTACCTGCTCTTGCTGATGTTTCACTGGCCATAGTCTAGCCTCTCATCCTATGGGTAGGAGATCTCTGTGGAGATTTCTCAAAGCCACACAGCACCTTTCTTTTAAAAGTGCTGTGAAACTGGGGTCACTAGCTGGGGTGGGCAGGTCTGGGAGGGCTGTGCTCATCCTCTAGGGGTATTGTTCTGTAGTGCATCTCTGTGTTACTGACTGATCAGCAACCTCAGTCCTATTGCCCTTCCAGACATGGAGGCCAAAGGAACAAAAGTTGCCTGCCACACAATCTTGCACACACATCATAAGTGACTCTGTTGATGAGCCCCCAAACCTCACTTGGAAGCCCATGGTGGTGGTAGGGGGCAGAATTCTGGTCCTCAGGACAACCCATTAAAGCAAGATAAGGCTTCTGAGGGATGGGAAGTCTCTCACACCACTGATGAGTATGTTGAAGTCAGACTGAGACCCCATAAAGGCTGAAGAAGGCTCCACATACCTGTGACTTCCCACTTGCTGGGCCGTACTCAGGCATGCAAGCTAGGCACAAGGCAGCCTGAAGCTGCCTCCCCTCCAAGGACATCCACTTGAACCCATGGCCATAACTGTGGCTTGAGAGCTGAAGGGACAACTACCTTGCTCTCCTCAGCAGCCAAGCCCAGCAATAAGTTCCTCTCCTCTCTCACACCCACAGCGAGAAGCACAAGCTTTGGCCATGCACACTGGAGTGCACACTGGCACATTCACCCAGTCACACACATTTACACCCACGCTGTGACCCACACAAGCCCTCTCATACTTAAACAAATCCCTCCCCAGAACCAAATTTGACCTAACATGACTGATGGGGCGTTGGAGGGTCCAGTCAGAATGCACTCCTGGACCCTAGCCCACATATGCCCCCTGAACCTCAGTACCCTCTCAAGGTGGAGCCCTTGTCTGTCCCTCCCCTCCTGGTCACAGGTCCTGAACGTGCCCCCTTCCCTCAAGGGGCCCTGGTCATCGTGTACGTGGAATCCTGGGTGCTGGGCTGGTCTTGGGGTCGGGGTGAGGGGAAAGGGAAGGGTGTCTGTGGGGCACAGTGCCTGCCCGGCTCGGCGGCCTCCTCCCTCGGGATTTTCCACCCAGGCTCGCGCGGGCCCGTGAGGAGCAAGCGCGCTTTGTCTCCCGCCCCGCTCCTGGCACGTTTCCGTGGAAGCTCCCCGCGCCGCGCCCGAAGCCCCCCCTCCCGCGGCCGCGCCCCCCGCCCAGCCCGCGGCGCAGGCCTGCCAGTGCGGCGACCGCCGCTTTGTCCTCGCGCGGCTGCCCGAGCCGGGCGCCAAAGCCCCGCGCCCACGAGCAGCCGCCGCGCGTCCGGGACGCAGGTTCCCGTGGCCCGACTTGGGGCGCGCCCCGAGCGGAGCGGAGCAGCCTCCGAGCATCCGCGGGCGCGGGGGGGCGTCTGCCTGGAGCTCCCGGGGGCTCGAGTGGGGCCCTGCCCCGTCCCGCACGTGCCCATCTGGGGCTGGCCGCCAGCTGCGGTGCTGGAGCCTCGGTCCCCGGGGTGTGGCGGGGCAGGGAGGGTGGTCTCGACTCTCGACTCCGCGCTGGGCCTGGGTCCAGGTAGGGAGGGTCTGGGAGATAACGCCCGCGAAGGAGAGATCGGGGGAGTCCCTCGGCCCCTTCTCCTGCCCCCACGTCACCTCCTACACCCGGGCCACTCTGACCCCAGGCGCGGGCCCGAACGCCAGTCGATGCTTTTCTTGACCCTCGACTCTGAGCAGGGTGGGGAGGCCTTTCCCCCTCACATGCCAATCCTGCCCCCATGCCCTAGAAGGGTCCAGGTGGGAGGGGCAAGTCCTCCATCTCTATCCCCATCCTCGATGTCCCCTTCTAGGCTGCGCGGGCGGGGGGGGGGTTCGGGAGGAAAGAGGAAGGGTCTTCCTTACGTGGGCAGCCCTTCCTCAGTAGCCCCAGGAGGGTCTGAGGAGGGGAGGAGTCCGCGATCTCATCCATCACAACCAGCCGCCTTTGTAACCTCAGCAGTCGAGGTGTTGTGGGGAGGGGTCCTCCAGCCTCCGAACCTCCCATCCCAGAACACCCCTCCCCTCCTCGATGATCCAAGCAGCCTCGTCTTCAGGCGCAGGAGAGGGAGGCTCCAAGCGCTCAATGCTCTCCCAGGAGAGATGGGGGGCGGGGGTCCCCCAGTTCTCGCCCCTTATGCTCAAGAGCCCTTTCCACCACGAAACAAAAACTAACCCAGTCTACTCCGCCCTCAGGCGCCGGGCCACGGGAGGTCCGGAGTCAGCCGGCAGCTCTCCGGACAGATGGTCCTGAGAGCAGCGAGAACACGTCCCGTCATCAACTCCCCAGGCCCCCTCGCGCCTCAGTCCAGCCCCTCCCCAGTAAAACAAAAGCGGATTCAGCAGCACCAACCTCTGACGGCGGGCAGGAGGGTGATCAGCTCCCGGCAGCGTGCCCAACTCCTCCCGGCTCCTCACGGCCCCGGCTCCCCGCCGCTGCTCTCGCGGCGGCTGCTGCGGCGGCGGTGGCGACCGCGGCTCTCGCGTCCGGAGCCTCCCTCAGACTCAGCACCTGGAGCGGCGAACAGCTCCGCGCTTCATTCCTCTGGCTCCGCCTCCCCCGCGCCTCCGTAGCCAATGGCGATCCGGGCTCCGCCCAGGAGGCTGCCCATTGGGGGCGTCGTCCCCCGCGGTCTGGCCCCGCCCGCCGGTTCCTGGGCCTCTTCTGTCAAGACCACAACCCCCAGAGACCGCCGGAGTTTTCGCACAGCCTTCTGGGACCTGTAGTCCTTTAAGGACGCGGAGTGGGCTCATGCCGCGGACAGGCGAGGAGAGATGGACTGCATCTCCCAGGGTGCATTGAAGAAATGGAGACGCAGAGGAGGGTGGGAGGACTGTTTCCATAGCAAAGACGACAGGAGGGGGATGGCTGGTGGAGAAATGGGGCAGGCCGCAGGACCCCCGAAGGATCGTGCGAGACCTCGGGCAGCCTCTTGGGAGGCCATTTCGATTTTCTTTTTCTCCTCTGTTTCTACCTTGGGACTCTGGGTCTCAGTTTTCCCATCTGGAAAGAGGGGCGAAGAGCCGTCCCTATGACCACACCCGGCGGTGATGGGGCAAACCGAGGGCGAGCCGCTTTGGTTGCTGCCCAGCAAAGGTGAGGGAGGACGGAGGAGACTCTCCCACCGCATTCAGAACTTTATTCCTTTGTTTTGTCTCGATCTTGTCATAGAGGACTTTTTTACTTTTGGTTATCCCTTGGGCCACCAAAGCCTTCTCATCTCATCTTCCCATCCCAGGTCCGGCCTCCTTCACACCACCCCGGATACTGCAGTATCTCCCTAAGCGCAGCAGACAGAGGGCGCTTCTCATGCTTAAAACCCTCCACAGGCTTCTCATTGCCCCTGGAATTAAGCCCACACTTAGCATGGCCTGGAAAGGGCCTTTGGGAGCTGGACTCCACCTTCTTCTTGCAACACTCTGAACTTCTTTGGAAGCTGGGAAGCCTCCCACTCCCCTGGGCCCCTCTGCCCTCCCCTCAGCTAACTCTTCAGTACCTTTTAAGCCCAACCTAGAAACGGCCTGTTTTGTGAAGAATTCCTAGATGCCCAGCTCTGTGTTAGGTGCCCCGCCCTGTGTTTGAGCAGCACCCTCTATTCTGCTTGCATGTTTATATACCCATCTTCCTCATTAGATTAGAAGATCCACAAAGTAGGGGCCAGGTCTATATTACTCATACTTACAACCCAGTGCCTACAGTGTCTGG
>CAUYQG010101619.1:0-39847 GCA_963574415.1 Tarsius wallacei
GAGTAGCTGGAACTACAGGCGCGCGCTACCACGCCCGGCTAATTTTTTTGATTTATTGTAGAGATGAGGTTTCGCCTGCCGAGGCGGGTCTCGAACCCACAGGCTCAGGCAATCCACTCACCTCAGCCTCCCAAGGCACGGGATTACAGGCTGAGCCACCAAGCCCGGCTTAAAAAAAGCTTTTTATTATTGAAAAATATATACAGAACATGAAGACAATAGTACAATAAACACCTCTTGCCCCTAACTCAGCCTTATAACTCATGAAGAGAGAGAACCCTGCCTAGAATGACTCACCTTATCATCCTGACAACATTGTCCTAGAAGTAGTATTAAGACCCTATTTTGGAGAAGAGGAAACTGAGACTCAAAGAGGATAAGCAACTAGCCTCAAGTTATCTGGGTACCTCTAGAGTCCATGCTGTCAACCATCAGGCTACCCGAGGCTGGCTCTTCACATCCAGGCAAACTGTCCTAGTCACATCCCTGGGAGGGTGGCCGATTGTTTCAGGACACCAGGTCATATGTGAGATACTTATGCCTTTGCTCAAAATATAATCTAGACATTGATACTCAAAGCCTGATCCGTTGACTGGTAGTCTTAGCATCTCCTGGGACAAATGCAAAACCTCAGGCCCCAACCCCAACCTCCTGAGTCAGAATTTTTTGGGTGGAGCCCAGCCATCTGTATTTTGTCAAGCCTTCCAGATGACTCTGATGTGAAGCCCTAGACTTGAAGTCTCTGCTCCTTCCAGAGTGTCCTGTGGATACCTGCTCTGCATGCCATCCTGGGAATGACTTCCCTCTCCTCCTGCCTTCTCTCAGTGACATACTTCATGTCTGTTTAGACACCCCATGCCTGGTGTCCTGGGGACCACACTAATCCTCAGGAACACCATCTTTACGATCTCACAATAACTGCACTGTGTCTAGTAAATTGTTCATACCCTGGTGCTCCCAGTAGATTCTGCCCTGTGCAATGCAGGCTTCTTGAGGCTGTAACTATTGACAGTCTTGTAAACCAGGCCTCCAGGCAGGTCCTCCACACTGCCATCTCACACCACTGTGATTTACATACACAGGTGTGAGGGGCAGCACCTGTTAGAAATATACACCCAGCGAGTTTTACTTTTGCACCGTAAAAATGGATAAATCTGCCACCCATAAAGCCTTATTTATTGCTAAGTGTTCATTATATATGCATGAAAAACCAACTAATTTAATTCCCTGGCAATCACTTCCTGCCAGAGGCTGGATTCAGGACTGGAAGTCAGGTTTAGGTAGGGTGTAGCCGAGACGAGCTTGGGAGAGTGAGACCCACAGTACAGTGGTGAGGGTCTGTAGCTACAAGGCTAGGCCCCAATCCTGACCTGGTGTGGCTGGGAGTATGACCCTGGGCAAATTACTCAGCCTCTACCAGCCTCAGTTTCTCATCTGTAAAATGGGGCTGACCATACCTCCTGCCTAAGATTATTGTGGCAGTTAAAATAATACCACATTTCATACAACCAAAGCCACTGACCATTAACTGTAAGATGCACTTTTATTTTATGCATCACTAAGAAAGAAAAAAAATACTTCCATCTAAACTAGATTCCATGCTTTTTATCACTTAGAATTTTTATTTTATGCTTATTGAAAGAGCTCTTTAAAATTCAGTTAGACATAGATTCTATCATATATCAGACGTTCGCATACATTAAGAGGAAAATATAAGCAAAATAAATTGACGGAAGGATTCTAAACCTTTTCTACATTCAGAGTTCAATTTCTCTGAATCACTTTTTGACTCAGTTGTTGATGCCTGCACTTATCTGCACCATCTTGCCCTTCATGCCACCAAGAGAGCTCATAGTGCAGTGATTCTTGGAAGTGTTCTCAACTTCCACCACCAGCATTTTTTTTTTCAAGCTGCCCATTCTGTAAATTAAAAAAAAAATTTTGAGTCAGGGTCTGACTCTGTCGCCTCTGCTGGAGTGCAATGAAATGATTATGGCTCACTTTGATCTCAACTTCTGGGTTCAGGTGATCCTTCTGCCTCAGACTCCCAAGTAGCTGAGACTATACACGTGCACCACCACACCTGGCTAAGTTTTTTTTTTTTTTTAAATTTTTTTGTAGAGACGAAGTCTTGCGACGTTGCCCTGGCTGGTCTTGAATTTCTGGGCTCAAGTGATCCTCCCTTCTTGGCCTCCCAAAGCGCGGGGATTACAGGCATGAGCCACCTTCCGTGCCTAGCCATCTGCAAATTTTGATGCTGGAATTTTTAGAATTTACCAGGAGGTGTCGATGGAAGGTTTGCAATGGCCTGTGTTATGGGCTGAACTGCGTCCCCCTCAAATCCATATATTAAAGTCTTACCCTCCAGTACTTTAGAATGGGATTCTATTTGGAAGTGAGAGTTCCTTTCTCCAATGCTCTGTAAGTTGTTCATTAATAGAAATATGCGAGGTTGCCCTTGTTCAGCAGGAATCCCCACCAGGAAACAACTGTCTCATGGTGCCCACCTGGACTGCCAGACATAGCCCCATTTCAGAGATGTTAAAGTGGGAAAAGAAGTCACATCTAGAATTAACCGAGTGTGATAGATGTAAAATGCTTGCTGGCAAGTCTGGCACATACGAATGGAGAAGAAGTTAACATTTGCTGCATGGTCTGGGTACCGGGCTGTATTAGTTTGCTAGGGCTGCCGTTCGCAATGTACCACAGACTGGGTGGCTTCAACGACAGAAATGTATTGTCTCACAGTTCTGGAGGCTGGAAGTCTGAGATGAAGGTGTCATTAGCATTGTTTCTTCTGAGACCTCCCTGGTTTGTAGAGAGCCTCTTGCTATGGTCTCGCTGGTCTTTCCTCTGTGTGTGTCTGTGTCCAGGTTTCCTCTTTTATAAGGACACCAGTCAGATGGGATTAGGGACCACCCTGATGATCTCATTTTAACTTAATTCCCCCTTTAATGACCTCACTTCCAAATAGAATCCCATTCCAAGGTACTGGAGGGTAAGACTTTAATATAGGAATTTGCGGGGGACACAGTTCAGCCCATAACACAGGCCCAATGTGGGTGCTCTGCAGACAGGATCGCCTTCTGGCTACATGGTGATTGCAACTGGTTGGTGGCTTTGCCTGCACTTTGCTGATGAAGAAACTGAGGTTCCAAGAGGTTAAGTGATTTGTCAAAGATCGCATAACTGATGCGGGGAGGAAGCTGAATTTCAAATCCAGGAAAAGCCTGAGCTGCAGGCCTTCCTGCTAATTCTCCTGTCAAACTGTGCTTCATGCCGCCTGAGATGTCAGGCATGGCTCTGCCTCCATCATCAGCTGGGAGGGGTGTGAAGGGGAGTGAGGAGGTCTGAGTTCCTGTTCACCCCTCCCTCCCCACATTCCACATTAATCAGAGCTCTTCCAATATCTTATCGTGCTCCCTTGTAAACTTTTATTTGAAGAAAGGGTGGCTGAACAGAAGAGTTTGCACATGGCTGTATTCCATGGCATATCAATTTCCTAGGACGGCTGTATGCATGCCCACAACCTGGCTGGCTTAAAACATTATTCTCTCATAGTTCTGGAGGCTAGAAGCTTGAAATCAATGTGTCCATAGGGCCACACCCCCTCTCTGAAGGTTCTTAGGGAGACCCTTGCTTCTTCCTAGCTTCTGAGGGTCGTCCTCAACCTTTGGTGTTCTCTGGCTTGTAGATGCATCACTTAAATCCCTCTCCATCATCACATAGCATTCTTCATGTGTGTGTGTGTATGTGTGTGTGTGTGTGTGTGCGCGCCTTCTTCTCTTCTCATAAGAACACCTGTCATAGTGGATTTAGGACTCACCTTAATTCAGCATGACCTCATCTTAACTAATTAATCTACAGTGACTCAGTTTCCAAATAAGTTCATGTTCACAGAGACCTGAAGTTGGGACTTCAACACATCTTTTGGGAGGACACAATTCAAACAACAACACATGGTGTAGCAAAAGCTCAGCAAGAACTTGTATCAGAGCATAAGATGACATGCACAGAAAGGGGACACTGAGGCACAGCCTGGAGATGCTGGAGGGAAGCAGAGAGTGGCCACAAGAGCAAGGATGACAGGGAGGGTCAAGGGATGCACTGGGCTGACTTTACTTTTGGGGGAGGATAGAGCCAGCTGTCTGGTGAGATGCTGGGTCTAAGCTGCCCCTCCTTCCTCCACACCACAGGAAAAAGACTGGTCCAGGGCAGTTGGTAAACACCAGGGCCACACTCTTACTTTTCTCCTTCGTGATGAAGGCAGGAGTCTTTGAAGACAGCAGGAGGCTCTGCTCTGAATCTGAGGTATCACAGAGTTTAATTCTTTTACAATCCTTCTGTGGAGGGAGGGGCGCTTCCAAAAACACCTTGTCCGTAAGCAGTGTTCATTATGGATATTAGTTACTCAAACCTTGACTAATTCAGGTTAACTTAGGTCCCAGTGGAGTTCTGCTTTCTTTCTTCTGGCATCCTCTGATGTCAGGATGAACAAAAACTCACACAGAAGATGTGAGTCCCACACTTCTCATGACATTATATCAGCATGGCCCTGGGAACGTATTAATAGCCTGGAGTCATGGAACAAATGGTTATTTATACGTGTGGGTGATGGCTAAAGTACACCCTCTAGTAATTATTCACAATTAACAAGCACTTCAGTAAATGAACAAAATCTGTTTTTCATCCACTGAGGCAGCAATTCTTTATCCAGAACTCATGTACCTGCAACTTCTGGTTAACCAGCCCTCCCACACAGCTCCAGAACAAAGCTAATTAGAGAGTTATCATCGTGACCTTCAGGCTCCTTCCAGAGCCTGAAGGGTACTTGAGTCATCAATAAAATATAATGTGTTCAGGAGAGTTTCAGTTGACAAGCATAATAGAGTTGAAAATTGGTGATCTATATATACCTGTTAACTCTCTGTTAACTAGGGATGTGTTGGGAGCACTTGTGGATTGAGCTTTCACCGGGTGCGAGACATGGTGCCAGAACTTTTTAGTAGGGTCTCATTTAACTCTCCTCTACATGGCGGGCTTTGGAGAATCCATGTGTCCTTGGGCAAACAGTGGGAACCAGGGGCTTCTCTCCCACTCATCCATTCTTAGTTGCTGTCCTTGGCTCGGGTCCCTGTGATAGTGTAGTTTACAGAGAGTCTGGAATGCTTGGTCTGGAAGAAATCTCCAGAGAACCCTGTTAGAGCCTTCCATCTTACATGAGGAGACTGAGGCCAGAGAGGTTGGGTGATGTGTCAAGTTTGCCCAGAGCCCGTGCCTCCTGGACCTAAGTTCTCTCTGTTATAATACATCATAGCATATATAAACATAATTCAGCTGCTGTGTGGATTATCCTTGTGAGTGTGTGGATTTATTTTATGGCCAAAGACAGGATCCAGAAGACAAAAGCTTATTTTTTTAATGTCAAAGAGCAGTGTGTTAAATTAGCTAAAACCTTATGCATTAATTGTCTACGTGTAACAAAGTATTGGCTGAGTCTGGATCCCTGAGGATAAACGTAAGAGGCATGAAATATGTGCCTACCTGCGTAATTTGGTACAGTTCCATCTTCTCTCACTCCCCACATTGAATCTGTGAGAGCTTCTACTAGTGCTACTTTTAAAGTATATCCCAAATCAGACAGCTTCTGACCATTCCCCAGCTCCTGCCCTGGTCCCAGAACCACCTTCTCTCTCCTGACTGACTTTGAGAGCCTCCTTACTAGAATCCTGCTTTCATGTTTCTCATCACACTTAAAACACAAAACACACTCCTTACCAGGGCCTCAAGACCTCAAATGACTTGACCTCGGCCCACCTCTCTGATCTTCTACCTTACCATTCTGCTTTCCCTCACTCTGTTCCAGCCACTCTGGCCTGGCTATGCCTTAAATCTGCCAAACTCATTCCTGCCACAGGACCTTTGCACAGGCTATTTTCTTTACCTGGAATGCTCTTTGCCTAGATGGTTTCTTGACTCACTCTTTCATTTTACTTCAGGTCTTTGCTCAAATATCACCCCTTCAGAGGGGTTTTCCCAATTTCCATGTCTAAAATCATGTCCCCATCCTTTCATTTTGCACTTTCTTATGCTGCTTTGGTGTTGTATAGAACAGTAATACTACGCTATTATAAATCACAATCCTCCTTGTACATATTTATTTGTTTTTCTGTTATTCGTCTGTCTATCCTACTAGGATTTAAGCTCTGCGAAGGCCAGAGCAAAGTCGACTCTTTATTTTTTGCATAAATGCCTGGCAAATGGTAGATGCTCAGTAAATAATTGTTGGATAAATAAATAAATCAAATACTTAAAACCAATAAGAGAGTTCAATAAGGTATCTGGTTATTAAAAAAAAATAACTCTGGGGAAAAAAGACTAGGAATTTTCTAAACAGAAGATGCAGTTCCTACATGAAATAAATGGCAAAACTTCATAGAGGCAGATGAAAACTGACTTAAATAAATGGAGAGGCAGATCATGTTTTTGGATGGGAAAACTTAATATTGTAAAGAAAACAATTTTCTCCAAATTAGTTCTTAAATTGAATGCAATTTCAACCTAATGCCCTTAGGGTTGTGTAAATTGATAAAATTATTAAAAAACTCATCTGGAAAGATAAATAGAAAAAAACAGTCAAGGAATTTTTGGAAAAATAATGACAGTGAGAAGGGAACTTCAATGTCTAGATTCTAATGTGTATTATAAAGCTGTAACGATTAAAATAGTGTATTACTGGGTCAGGAATATACCAAAATATCCATGAAATAGAACAGTAAATTCAGCAAGAGAAAAAAATAGTGTGCTAGAATTTACTGTGAGAAGTGGATTATAATCCATGGAATAAAATAGATATCCTTGAATCTGTACTTATATAAATAATTATATGTACGGGAAGAAAAGGGACAGCTCTTCCTTGCAGAGAAATTCCAATTAGTAACTGTAGAGGAAGATGGAAGTAGAAAATCACCATTAGGCACATACTGCAATAATAATTGTTTCAGGCAAGCACATCAATAGATGCTAAAATTAGTATTTAGTACGAGAAACATGATATTTGCATTATCTTAAAGTATTTCTTCACAAGATATTTATTGATTAGTACGAGAAAAATAGTAGCATTACAGTGTAGAGACCTGGCAGTCTTTACCTTCGCCAAGTGATCAAGGTTAACATCACACATAATGAGACACATCGAGATCATACACCACTTGATATGATGCACGGAGAAGGGCACAACATCACTTCTGTGATATTCTTGCATAAAATGTATCACCTCAATCTAATCCCAACAAAACATCAGGCAGACACAGAGTGAGGGCCATTCTACAGAACAGCTGGTCAGTGCCCTCTCAGTGTCAACGTCATGAAATATCAAGAAATACTGAGAAACTGTCAGATTGTTAGAGGACACTGAGAAGACATGACAGCTCAAGGCAATGTGAAATCGTGGGTTGGATCCTGGACCAGAAAAAGAGCATTAATAGGAAAATGAATGCAAATCAAATAAATTCTGCAGATGAGTTAATAGACTTGTTAATTTTCCAGTTTCAATAATTGCACTATAAGTTTTTAACTTTGTGGGAAGCTGGGTGAAATACATATGGGAATTCTCAATTCTATTTTTGCAAATTTTCTGAAAGTTTAAAATTATTTCAAGTTGAAAGCAAAAAAGAGTTTATTGTAAGAATAAGGTAGGGGGAAATAATGGATTATTTAGTTGATGATAATGGGGCAATCAGCTAGCCATTTGAAGAAAATTTTTATTGCATAATTTTTAAACAATTTTTATTATGTTATATATGTTTTACTTATAAAAGCATAATTGATACATATATCCAAATAAATTCCATGTAGATTGCATATCCCTAAGCAACAAAAAATGATAGAAAGTTACATATACTCCTTGAAGCAAAATAAGAAAAATTAATTTTAGATGAAACAATGTTTGAAAATGAATTTATTCTCCTCAATAATTAAGAAATCAGTTAATATCATGCTACTATTACAATTAATATTTATATTAGCTAATGTATAATAATATATTATAAATGAAGGCTAATACATTCATTTTTGTGTTAAATTGATATTTTTATAAAAAGTAAGTTATTATCTATACCTTTCTAATGATCTTCCTTAGGGATATCCTGGTCAATTTTCAGCTGAAGGTCAGAGAAACCTGGGTTCAAATCTAGACCTTACTGCAAACTACCTTGCATCTCTGAATCCATGCTTAGACATTACTAATTAATTTGATTTATATTGGTTGAGTGACCACAATGTGCCAGTCGTGATGCCAGGATTCCTATTCTGTTCTATGCTTTTTTCTCTAAATTGATGTATTTGTAAATTCGAGATTATAGCATCTGCCTCCTAAGATTGTTGAAAGATGGTATGATGACATGTTGAAGCCCTTGGACCAAAGCCTGGAGTATCGTAGTTGCTCGTTCAATGACGGTGCTTCTTGCACCCATACATTAGGCACTTGCGAGTGACCACACATAATCACCTGAATTTAAACACTAACATTTACGAATATAATGTAGCGGTTAAGAAAGCACAGACTCTGGAACTGGGCTAAGTTCAAATTCTAGCTATCTACATACTATACTAGCTGTGTGATGTTGAGATAGTTCTCTGAGCTGTCTGTGCCTCAGTTCCCATCTACAAGTTGGGAAGCATAAGAGGATCTGCCTTATGAGAATGTTGTGAAGATTAAATGAGTTAAGATTTGAAATGCATTTGGAACAACAGCTGGCACATAATAAGTACCACACAGAGGCTTGCTAAATAGAATACAAATTATACCTGGCCTTTCAAAATAGATCATGAGAGCAAAAAACCACTTTACTCTCTGCATTGAGATTGGGAAAAGGTGCTATAATTTTTAGTTATGAAAAGCTCTGTTCAGTCCCTGGGAGTCATTCCATGCCTTTTGCCCTGGGCCTAGAATCCAAAGCCTCACACAGCAAAGAGATGAGCTGGTGGAGGTGGAGCAGAGGGAGGAGGGAGTCTGCAATTACATTAGGATTGTAGCAAACACAGAACAGTGATTTCAGACAGATTTGCTAATGGATTCTTAACCCTCACCATTTTGACAGTGTATTCAAACTCTACCTTGGCCAGTTCTTCCGGACGGTGGTTAAGATATTTACTACTTCAGGGACTATTTTCTCACCTGAAGAATTCTAACAACTAACTCCAGTGTGTGTGGGGGGTGGGTGGGGGGCTAAATGAGCTAAAGCCAGTGACCAGGGCTTTGGAAACATGTGACTTCCTGCAAACGTGAATCATTATATGAGCCAAGTGGCCATGGGCCCCAAATTGCCAATCCCAGGATAGGCCATGTGACTCTTGAGTGGCACACGACCTTGTCCCTGCCCACTGGGTTTCCAGGGACGAATGGGCTTCTGGGCAAGTTCCTTTCTCTGCCTGGAATGACTGCGAGTCCTCTTAGAAAGGAGGCAGCAACCCAGCTTGTTCTCAGCGTGCAGGAGCACGTCAGCCGCTCTCTCAAACAGAAGTATTGTGTCCCAAGGTCCTTTTAAAATAAGCCTATTTTGAGATGTTTATATACAAACCAGGGAAAGAATGGGGGTATTATGCCCATAATGGAAAGTGCTCATAAATAAAAAGGCGCCATTTATCGTCCATTTCCAAGGCTGCTCTGTGGGCTGCAGCCATGGAGCCAGGCCTGGGAGAGGATTGATGAGATGGATGGACTTTTTTTTTTTGGTTTTTGTTGGGCCTTGTCAATCAGGCTGGCTGGGGGGAGGAGTGTGCTTTGTGCTAAAGATCACGACTTCTCAGAGTTCCATGCATCTCTCTGCAGTACTGCTTATTGTCTTTGTCACGGGGCCTGGCTACCTCCAGCAGATGGAAGACCCGCTCTAGGAAAATCACCTTTTCTTTGTAATCAAGGCTTATAACATGTTTCAGTGAGTTCCTTAGTAGGACTGTAATCATTGTCGAGAGCCCATGGGGCAGGGGTAGGTGGGTTTGGAGTGCAGCATATCACACACACACACACACACATACACACGCATCACAGGTTACTCTCGATTATTGTCCTGTTGAATCTGTCACCACAAACATAAACTCACGGCACACCTGTCCAGTACCATCCCCCCATTATTGCAGTAGTTGCTTACCATGGCAGGCCCATTGAGAGGGAGTGAGGAATGAATATATTTTGAGTGCTGACTATGTGCCAGGCTCAGTGCTGAGAATTCTATCCCAGGATCTCACTTTATCCCACAACTGTCCTGAGAGGCAAGTGTTGTCATTATTTTCATTTTACGGATGAGAAAACTGAGCTCAGAGAGGTGAAGGTCACACAACTAGTCAGTGCTAGAAGAAGGATTCAAAGCATTTTGGTTTCACGGGGTAACTGTGCCTTCCTAATACAATTAATGATTCATTCGTTGTAGCAAATGTGACTGGACCCTCCAGCAGTGGTGGGTCAAGTCCCCTTCCTGCTTTAAATCTCGCCAACTGCCCTTTTGCTGCATCTCTGTGGTTATAGGGTTTAACAAGGCTGATGTGGACTGTGTCCTCATGGAGAATACATTCTAGAAGAAGAGACTGGCAGAAGAAAGCAGAGACAGTTATTCCCATTAAGAAGATAAATATCGATTATAGTGAATGCAGGAAAGGAAATAGAGAAATGTGATAGAATTGAGGAGGGAGCTTCTAGGGGTAAAGGTATCAACTCTGCTGGTTACCTCGAAGGTTCTAGGAAGCATGAAGGTCTCTTGATTAGTTCATCAGTTCCACTGATAGATAAAGAAACAGAGGTTCCTACCTGGTTTCAGGGCTTCCAGTGCCAGGTTTGGCTTGTTTCTTTGCCCTGGCAGCCAGCCCTAATCTGGCATGTGCAGCAGGTACTAGGGTAATGGCACTGGACGGCCAGCCAGAGGACCTATGCCCGAGTCAGTTCTTTGCTCATAGCTTTGGGAACTTGAGAAAGGTAAGAAACTTAGTGGAGCCTCAGTTTTCTTACCTGAAAGATAGAGATAGGATTCCTTCCCTGCCTACTTCCTGAGCTCCCTGTGTAACCAGGTTCCTCATTTAAAAAGGCATTTTGCAAGTTTTTTTTTTCTCCTTCTCTCTCTCCCCTTTCTTCCTTTCCAGCAGATACTTCCTGTGTTGTCTTCACTTATCTAACTATGTGCTTGAACAGAAGTTCTGGAGGCTCATCTTAAAGCAAATTGGATGGCAGTGGGATTCTTCCCCTCCTGGAGATGACCTCAAGGCTGTGGTTAATCTACAACTCCAAGTGCCAGCCTGGACATCAGATGAGGCATCTGATGAGAGAGTCACCACAATGTAGACCAATACCCATGGTCACTCCCTTATGTTCTCCATACCCACTTTCCTCTTTTAAATCCCTACATGTAATCCAAAGTTGAAATGGTCTGTTTGAGGTATGAGCTTGGTCATTTTCCCATCTGCTGGCTTTTGAAATAAAGTCACTTTCCTTCCGCCATCTCTCATCTCTCAAGTTTGGCTTTGGGTAATGAATGACCAAACTCGTGGCCGGTTACATCCATGGTGCTGTGAATATGAGAAGAGGTAAAAATGAAGGACAACTGTGCATGTGTTGTGGCTGACACTTCCAGAGAGGTGACACTGGGAAACTGCACAGATTACGGGGGCAATGCTGTTTCTAGTGGGAGGGTTTCCTCCCACCCTGCTGGAGAGAAACTGGGGTCACCCCTTCCTATTGTCTGAAATATGACACACAAGAGTAGCTTGTGACCTGGGGGAGGGCCTTCCTTCCCCAACAACTTCAAGAGGACTTTTACAAAGCAAACTGGAGTTGGCATTAGTTGGGACAATGATCAACTCTTTTTGTCTTTCCACTCCAAGGTGAATAAAGGCCAAGCCCCATTCCTCACTCAAACTGTTGGCCAGTAAGCTGAGTGTTCTGTGGAACATATGCAGGGTGTGGAGTTAAAGGAAGTCAAATACCTGGAGAGAGATTAAAACGATGGTTACCAGGAGTGGGGCAAGGGAGCAAAGAAGAAATGGGAAGATGCAAGTCAAAGGGCACAACGTGGCAGATGTGTAGGGTGAGCCAGTCTAGAGATCAAATGTTCCCTTGACCCTCTTCCTGCAGGTTTGCTGGGCAGCTTCTGCATATGTCCATAGCCCCCTGCTCAAGCACCTGCCATTCTCTATGTCCTAGGGCTCCTCTGGCCACAGAAGGGTGCTCAGCCTCTGCATTGGGCATTGAGAAGTGCCAGCATGTTAACGTCCCAGGAATGTATCTCAACCAACGGGAACTGGACTGGGTGGGTACGTACCCCAGCTTCCTCGCACTCAGTGGCACGATTCTTAAGTGTGTGACATAGAGCTTCCCAAAGTGTCCCCAGTTGGACCAAGCCCCAGTTGTTCACCCAGTTGTGGCCTACTCAGACAAGGGTTTAGCATAAAGCCTGGCATTTAGTAAGTACTCAGGAAGTAGTATTTACTACTTATTTATTTATTTAGAGAGGGTGTCACTACATTGCTCAAGCTGGAGTGCAGTGGCCATTCATGGGTGCCATCCTATTACTGATCAGTGTGAGAGTTTTGACCTGCTTTGTTTCAGACTTGAGATGATTCACCCCTTCTTAGGCAACCTGGTGGTCCCCTGCTCCCAGGAGGCCACCATTCTGAGGCCAAACTTAGTGTGGACACTCGATTGGCATAGTGTACTACAGCCCAGAGCTCCTAGGCTCACGCGATCCTCCTGCCTCAGCCTCTTGAGTAGCTTGGTCTATAGACGGGCTCTACCGCACAAGGCAGTATTTACTATTGTATTCTTGAAGTATTGGCTCTACTGCCACCCTGGCTCTGCAGCATCCCTATGACCTTCAGGGGGTGTCTTGTACCCTTTCTTGGTACTGTGCCCAGTTTTGGAGAACATGAACTCTGGCCAGAAGTGTCCCTTCTTACTGAGTTCTGGCTTCAGCACCTGCCCACAAATAGCTCTCGAAATCTCCGAGAGCTTAGCAAGCACTGGCTAGAGTGTCTTTCTGCTGCATGTGGCTCATGCCTGAGAGTAAGAGAACTTACTATCTGCAGGCCCTGGAGGAGGTGGCTGACTGGGGTAATTAAGAAGATAGGGTTGTTGAGATGATGGAATGAGCAAATGTGCATGAAATGTTCAGTACCGTTTGGTGGCCAGAGATTTTTCTCTAGACCAACGTCCCTACCGCAGGCCGGGAGATCTGAGGCTCCAAGAGTGACCTGTCATAACTTTCGAACATGTCCCACCTGCCATGGGCTGTGGAGATGGACGAAGTGGAAGGGTCTGGGAAGGCCTGAGTGGCAGCAAGTTTCCTTCATTGCCACTTCCGGCAGTGGCAGCCTCCACTGATCAACTATTTATCAGACTCAACAATGTACAAAGGTGAAAATGCCACTCATTAGGCTGCCAGGAAGCTCATGGCTAAATGATGCTGCCCAGTAGAATATGTGCTGTTTTCAGGACTCTTGGAGGAGCTTATCTGGGAAGTTTCAGGTTAAAAGTCCCTGCCCACACTTTTTTGATAGCTAAATAATCATATTAATCATTAACATTAGTTGATGCTCACCTTGAGGCAGGCACAGTTTTAAGCAGTTTACATGAATTAATTGAGTTGATCTTATACTGGGATGAACCCTGTAAGCATGAGCTATTATTATAATCTCAGTCTTACAGATGAGAAACTGAGTCCCAGAGAGGTCATGCAGTTTGCCTAGAGTCATACAGCTGGTAAGTGGGGGCACTGGGAATTGAATTTAGGCAGTCTGGATCCAGAGTCCTGCTTTTAATCCTAGTTATACTCTGCTTTGCACACAAAGTAACACAGGGCTCTACCCTTGTCATCTGAACTTTCAAGGATCCCTCTGGGAAACTTTTGTGCAACTAGTAGTTAATGATACTTAGGTTGATTTTGGCATTTTGGCTCCTCCTGCACTCTGGTAAGTTGCAAGTTCTGAGTTTGGGCTGGAGTCCATGGGAAACCTGAACCAGTTGGATGTGCAAACACAGCTAGCTGTTGGCTCTGACTGGTTTCCTCGGGACCATCGTAGCTTCTAAGTGTGGGGGATTTATCATGGTTTCCAAGAACATTACTGACCAGCCAGCCTTTTTTATCCTATAGACAGAGAGTTTTGAACCTTTTCAGGGCCACAGATCGTGGCTGACACTATTTTGGCGTCCTGCCAAGATCCCGTTTGCTGACCCATCTCCTAGCTGCCATGAGTGTTGGCTGCTAATGGCTCATAGCTGCCCCTTTTCATAGGGTTGCTGTATTTAGCAGATAAAAATATTTAATTTTATTTTATCTGGCAAATCTACCTCTTCTCAAGAGAAATGTCCTTGACTGATGGGAGCAACTCACAGCCGATAACTGACAGATGTGGGGATGTAAAAGGCTGACCTCATGCCAGGGGATGGGACAACTCTGTGTACAGTTTATGCTCCAAAGTTCCACTGAGGATCAGGCCAGAATCACACAAGAGTTGAGATCACATCCTTGCTGGGCTCTTTTCTCTTCCTTCTTACAAGTTTCTTGAGAGTCCTTCCTCAATGACTTACATGATCCTGAGTTCTGGTTTCAGACTCTGCTTCAAGTGAACTCAGATCCCCTTGGGAAATGTGATAAAAACGGTCTGCTTTCTCCCTGAAATAAAGCACAGGTGCACCTACACCCCAACATTGGCATATGATTTTTGGGGATTCACCTTGAAGGGAGTCCCTTTCTTTATCCTGTGTTTCCCAAACCTCATCTAACTCACCCACTCAGAGCTGAGGGCAGGTGACTGGAAGCCACTGAGCTAGGACGAGAAGTAGCACGAAGTTAGCACATGCTAAAAATCTGCAAGTGGGAATCTGTCGGGGGAGGACATACCTCATCAACTAGAGTACCTGCATAATGAACTTTCGTGTACCTAACCCTGAATTGTACCCCACATCTTTATAATTAAAAAAAAGAAAAAAGAGAAAATGCCACTCCACCACTACTGCTCCCTAGAAGTGAGGCACTAAATCCAGTCTTATGCTCCACCTCTCAAGGAGAGGAACGTCCAAGGCTCTGTGGACATACCTCTGAAACCATCGCTGCCATGGATCATAGCCACCGTTTGATCTTTCACTTGTATGATTACCTGATTTGTGTCTGTTGAGGCTGTACTCTTTTCAAAAAGGAAGAAACTCTTCTTGTCTTCTCTTTCTCACCATTGGATCCTAGTGCCCAACACATGGTTAGCACTGGATGCATATTTATTTAATGAATGGATTATGTTAGGGTTTTTTTTTTTCAGTATAGTTTAAGAAAAATCTTTGGCTAAGAAGTTGTGATCATTTTTGATAGAATGTCATTGAAACTCGGTGTGCACATGAAAATCCTTGTAGCTGGCCTTCTCTGAGGGGGAGGAAGAGAGTAAGGAGCCATGGTTGTTTTTCTTTTTCTCCATTCATTTAGTGAACACTGATTGAGCACTTATTATGGGCTAGAAAGAGTGCCAGGTCCTGAAGATACAGAGATTAATAGGGCGCATGGTGGCTTTTATAAAGTAAGACATCCACATGTAAATGTATAAAGCAGCTCAAAGCCTTTTGAATAATCTTCAAACATGAAAGACAATAGGCAGCTGTATTAGAAACAGACTCCTTGATATTGAGTTTGCAGAAGCTGTTTTATCAGCCCAGCGTGTCGCCCAAGTGAAGTGGAGTATTTACATTTAATTCCAAAGTGGTTGTGCCAATATCAGTCCTCTGGTTTTCGGACTTTTCGGTCACTGTTTGCAAACGTATAAAAGGTTTTGTCAAAGGAGCTGGATAAAGATGGAAAGAGAATGGCATTATATATGACTAGTGGAGAGCTCAGAGTGGCTGACACCAGGAAACCATTGGCTCAGGTTATGGGGCATGTGTGGAGAGTGAGCGTGATGCAAAGAGATGGAGCTGGGGAAAGAAGGTGGCAGCATGAATGGGCTTGGGCTGAGAGGAGTGCAGGATGGGAAGAGCCCTGACCTGAGGCTCAGGAGGCCCCGGTTCTGGCCCCCCCACGGCTACAGGCAGACACAGGCTCCCTTTGCTGTGCTTCTGTGTCCTTGTCCATGAATTATGTGTATTGGATCAGACCAGAGGTTCTACAGCTTTTGTTTTTGTTAGTATATCTTGATTATAGGTAGCACTTATAATTTGCCACCCAGATATGTAAAACAGATAAGATGTGAGCCTCTCTTCCTGGGGAAGTGAGATTACGGGGCAGTATCCTATGCTATTGCTGCCTCTTCTATATTCTCTCACTCTGGAAAATTTTTGGTTCATTCCACTAAATTCCAACTGCCAGCACATGCTTCTCCCACCCCCCCACCAAGGGCTTTCTCTGGCTGCCAAAGTCCATTTTGCCACCTGGCAGGTTAGAATTATCTGGGAATTCACAGCCCCCACAAGCAGCCCTCAACCAATGACTGAAGGGAGAAGGGGTATTTATACCCTAGCTCCTGTGCTAGGCGACAGGTGGGCTATCCCTGAGGCATGTGATCTGACTGGCTCCCAGAGTTCCCTGGGAGGCACAAGCACCAGTTGCCCATAGTGGTAACTGTATTGACAGCACACCCTTGGTTGGCTGCCTTCTCTTCCCTTTCTTACTTCACACTCCCCAACTGGTGATTTCTGGGATCACTTCCCAGTTACATGTCTCTGGGCCAGGTTCTGGGGGAACCCAAACTAAGACAGGGCTCAGAGCAGAAAAATCTCTTCCTTCTTCACCCACCTGAGACACCTCTGCAGCATTCTTAGACCCCAGAGCAGTTTGCAAACTATTGGAGTAATACAGAAAAATCTCTGTGTGTGTATGTTTTATGGTTGTGGTATTTGAAAATGTGCACACGTATCTGCTTTAGTAGAATGTGGTATATTAAAATAAACTTTACACTGGCATTTTCAGATGAAAAGGACCAAGAGATTCCTTATAAACCCAAAGTCAGATTATGCTTCGACTTTGTAGAAGGGTTATTCCAAACTGGCTTTCTCTTGCTTTATGGAGTGAGGAAATGAATCGGTGCCAATTGGCAGACGCACTGGCCCAAAATAGGTTAGGAACAATGGAACTCAAATGGCTTTTGGATGGATATCGGCCCCGTCCTTTTGATGGGTGATTTTCTTTCTGACTCTTCTTCCAACCTTCACATGGAGTAGAAAGGGGAAAATCAGGCCCTTTGAGGTGTTTCTCCTCCACAGTGGGGAAGGGGGAAGAAGAAGCACGAGTGTGGTGCACACTGTGGGTGCCGTGGTCAAACTCCCTCATCTTCCTGCTTGGGACACAGTGGCCCGGCTTTTGGCTGTGTGCACTGCACTTCTTTACCTTCTGGTGCTTTCTTGTCTTTCAGGAAATTAACACTCCCTGGGAGCAGCCTTCAGCAATGGGTCCTGGGGCACAGATACCCCAACTACCGTTCACTGGAGCGGGAAAACTCAGGTGTGTGTGACACCATTTCCCATTCCTTTCCTGGACTTATGCGCCCATCGCTGTAACCTGCTTGATAACACGCCCTCTACTGGCTGCTTTCCTTCCCTGCCTCTTTCCCACTCCAGGGTACTTTTTTTTTTTTCCAGCTCCCAAGGAAGTTTCAAATGCTCAAATTGTCATCTCAGAGTTTGCTTCTGGGATAAACTAAACTAAAATAAGTCTCCCAGACAAGCACTGGGTAGTTTCTACCTGTTCCCTGTTTTGTTGGTCACAACATCAGTTGATGAGCGCAAGTTCACGGGTGCTGGTGAGTGCCTCTGGGCTGGGAACCCAGGCTTGATGAGAGCTGCCCCTAGGGGACTGCTGTGGGTTGGGAGTACAAGTTAGAGGGCACGTGTCCTTCCTGCATGGACAGCGGTGGGACCCCTGGTCTTCCTGCTGGAATTCCATGCCTCGCGCAGTTCCCGCTGTCATCTGTGGTCTCTGCCCACCACTGTCTCCTCCATTCTTTGTGCTCCAGCAATAGCATCTACTTGAAGTATTTCACATCCCATTTCCCATCCCTTTCATGCTTGTTGCCCCATGACGAACCATTCTTTCTGTCTAGATTGCCCTTTGCTGCCTTTCCTTAGCAAAATTCTATTCATCCTTTAAGATGTAGTCTAAGGGTCATCTCCTCCATGAAACCTTCCCTGCCTCCCTCGGGGGAAGAGCCCCTGACCTTGTTTTCATGCCCCTGATCTCATTCTTACAGTGCATTCACATACTGGACTGGAACTGTCAATCTATACACCCGTCTCTCCACCAGACGATGACTCCTTGAAAACCCAGGCTGTGTCTTATCCAAGTTTTGAGTCCCCAGTGTCCTTCAAAGGGCCCTGCCACTCTGTAGGTGCTGGATGTAGGTTGGGTTGCCCAGAAACAGATCCTGAGATGGGGATTTGTTGGCAAATGATGTATTAAGAAACTGCTCCCAGGAGAAACTAGATGGGAGGTGGGGAAGGGAAGGCCGGTGAAGGGAAGGAGGCTAAATGAAGTGGTTTCAGGCAGAAGTCCTGCAGAAGGGAGCTTCAGCCTGAGCCTGTAGGGAGCTCTGGGCATGAGTTCCGCCTCAGCACTCGTCCTAAAAGCTGAGCGTGTGTCCTCCTGCACCAGTTATGGCTGAGGCTACTCCAGGGAGTCATAAACACTCAGTACTTCTACATCTCTGTGGTGGTGGGGGAGGCAAAGGGGCCCTAGGTGTCCAAAGTCAATCTTCCATAGACAGTCTCAGGTGTGGCCGTTAGAGGCAGAGGCCAGGGGATGATCCACCCACAGGGGCCAGGACAATGTCCTGCAGAAATGGTCACAGGCTTTGAGAGGATCAGGACCACATACCAGAGTGTCCACTAGAGGGCTCACCATATGTCTGGTCACCTGCAGGAAGTGCTGGCTAGGAGACCTCCACGCTGTTCTTGGCACCTTAAATTCAGCCTATCTCAAACCTGGCTCATTCTGTGTCCCTTAAACCCTCCCTCACCACTCCTCTTCTTCCTGAGTTCGCTGGGTGTTTGGCTTCAACACGCTCTGTGTCTCCAGAGTCACCTTTGGCATCAGAATCCACCCTCATAAATTCACCTTTAGTAAATCACCCAAATCTTTCAAATCTCCTTTCAAAATCTTTTTTGAAATCATTCTCTTTCTTTCATCCTCATTACTTTGCTGCTACGTTCGCAGAGCCTAGTATGGTATTGTGGATACTTATTGAATGAATGAATAATGGCCCAGCCTGCTGAAAGAAGTACAACCTCCATAGCCTGGTATGCAATATTTCCATGAGCAGATCCCATTCCCTTTTTTAGTTCTTACGCATTCCTACATACACATTCTATTTATGACAAAACAAAGGACTCATTCTCTTGTCTTTGTTCTGCTTTTATCTGTGCCTAAAAAGTTCAATTTCTCATCTGTACTTGTAAAAATCCAGCTCATTTTCCAAGGCCCTGCTCTTGGGTGGACTCTGTCTTCTTTAAACTTGTGACATTATGTTTGCTCCTCTCCTAGAGAGCCACTAAACATCTTTTTTTTTTTTCATTGCTATCTTTAAAAGATGATGAGCTTCTCCATATCAAGAATTGTATGTGTGATTGGCATTAGTTGATGTCTTAGCCTGTTTTCTGTTGCTATAACTGAGTAGTGGAGACTGGGTAATTTAAAAAGAAAAGGAATTTACTTCTTACAGTTTTGGAGGCTGAGAAGTCCAAGGTCATGGAGAGGCATCTGGTGAGGGTCTTCTTGTTGGTGGGGACTCTTCAGAGTCCTGAGGTGGCACAGGGCATCTCATGGCACAGAGGCTGAGTGTGGTAGCGTAGGTCTCTCTTTCTTCCCTTATAAAGTTACAAATGCCCCATCCTCATGACCTCATCTGATCCTACTTACCCCCCAAAGGACCCACCTCTCAAATACTGTAGTCAGATCTATCCTCTCAATACTGTCACAGTGAGGATGAAGTTTCAAAATGAGTTTTGGAGGGGATAAACATTCATACCATAGCAGTTGGTACCAAAAATTTTAGTTGCCTTTTCTTGTGGGCAGATAAGACTATATTTTCCTACTTCCATGAATTAAGCCATAACTGTGGGACTTGTTTTGGCCAACATAAAAGAACAGAGATGGAGCCTCCCTCAAACTAGGTCGCTGAGTGAGGACAGTGTAGAACAGTGGCCCCGGTGTTTCTACAACAGACACGTGGCATAAGCAAAGAATATATTATTGTTGTTTCTAGTCACCAAGACTTGGAGGTTGTTACACAGCATAATCTAGCCTCTCTTGACTGACATGGTATAGGATTCGTCTTCTTGGTCCCTTAGAATCTAGCAGCTGTCTTCATGCAGAAGAGTTTCAAGGTAGGAATGTCAAATGAAGTACGTGAAGAAACTCTGTTTCTTGACTGAAGTCATCACCATTCTGTGCTGAGATGATGAAAAGGATAAAATGGACTTGTCCGAGAACTAAAACATTAAAGACTGACTTTACACAGATGAAGTTAAGTGAGGCACTGACTAACTGTCCACTGAATTTTCATTGTGGATGGTCAACAAGGTGGCTAAAGAATGTCCTCTACATGCTATTTTTCTTTTCCCTTCCTTCCCTCTTTCCTCTCTTTCCTCCCTCCCTCCCTCCTTCTCATTTCAACTCTTTCCCTTCTTTCCTCCCCACTTTCTTTCTCTTAAACTGAGTTCCATATGTTGGTTGAGCATGATCAGCTTGTATGAGAAGCAGGAAGAAACCAGCCACATGATTTTTAACTTCTTTAAGGTATGAATAAAGAACAGAAAATCTTGCCATAAGAAAAATAAAACTGTATTTTGAAAACATTAATCTTTAGGCCAGTGGAGGAAGTTTTGATCAGATCATCTTTTCCTCAATTTCTCATTCTCTATGGCTCAAATGTCACCCAAAAAGCAAAAGAGGATATTTTCTAATGACAAAATACATCTAATATTAGATTTCTGTGACTTGCTTTTTTCATTTTCTGGGGTTATTTCCTACTATCATGGTCCAGGATCTTTGAAATATCTTTAAGAAAAAAATTTTTTTCATCAGTGACTGCAATAAATGAATCACACGGACAATTTGCTACAATGGACTTTTCTTTTTGTGCGAAGGCAGGAAATTCTGAGTGGAGAAGCTCAGATTTCACCAGCATCATGGCTCTGAAATTACTCATCCAGACATGAAACAAAATTGAAAAATCAGAGAGATCTAGTTTGAAAGAAAAAGAATGGTTGATGACCTGGGAACCAAGTAAGTACTCATTTTGCTTTTGTGCCATTGGATGAAGATACTTGGATCAAAAGAGGACTTGGAAATGTCAAGAAATTGACAGGCGAGGCTAAAAGACTTGGGTAAAGTGTTTATCATACCAAAAAAAAAAAAAAAAAAGCATGCATTGGAAGTGTCAGCGGTAGCACTCAGACCGGAAAGTCTCACATCTCCCCTCTTGCCATAACAAACTCATTGACAAGAACTGTCATTGACTGTGCTTTATCTTCCATGTGCTACTAAGAGGGCGCATTCCGAGTGCATCCTACGTAAATTGAGGTTTGCTTCCTGACCTGGGAGATCAATTCTCTGTCAAAGAGAGCTGGCTGATGAATCACCTTGTGGCTGCCACTGCATTGAAAATCACATCAAATACCTTCTCAAACATTCTACTGTATTACACGCTGGAATTTCCAAAAAGGAGGTTATAGATGACTCTGGAAAAATGTGTATTCATCTATGTAACTCACCAGCCTGTGCATCTCACAAAGCCAATGAAATGAGGCAGGTGCTCAGTGGTTTGGGTTGTTCTTGCAGCCAGATTCAGCAGGATGTTGGGGTTAATAGCATGGGTTTTGGAACCTGATGGCTGGATTTGAAGTCTGGACCCATCACTTACCAGCTCTGTGACCCTGGGCAAAATATTCAACCTCTCTCTGATTTAGTTTGCTCCGCTGCAAACTAAGGATGATAATAATGGTATATCCCTCCATCAACAAAAGGGCTGTGTCTTCATCTGGGGTCCCTAAGGGATAGACCCTTAGAAACAGATTTGAGAGCAAGTCATTAATTGGGAGATGAAGTTAGTAAAGGAAGACAGAAAAGGACAAGCTACCACTGCAGGTGACCAAGCTTAATCCTGCCAGGGAGATCTGGAGACTGTAAAACACACAGCTCAGAGTAAAACATGCACTCAAGGGGTAAAAGAGCTGGGGCATTTATACACCAACTCCCAGCCATCCTTCACTGTGGGCTGCTTCGGTGCGTGAGTGCATGCATGTGTGTGTGTATGCATGAGCGCATATGCACGGCAGAGGTGTGAATTCCCTGACACTTCCAGCTTGCCATGCAGGCTACGGTGTGGGCTCTGTCAGGAAGAGAACTTCCTTAGGCAAAGCAGCGCATGAGCTGGCAGGTGGACGCTGGATGGTGTGTGCCATACTGGGGGTGAAGGGTGTGTGCAGGGCTACAGTCTGTGAAGATTAAATGAGTTAATTATCGTGAAACACTTAGAAGAGTCCCTGGCACAACATAAGCACTCCGTAAATAGTTTGATTAGCACTGAAGCTATATTGCTGTTCTTTGGGATGACTTATTATCTTAGGATAGATTTTAGTTTTGTCCTTCTTTTTTTTTTTCTTTGAGACAATGAACCACAACTGGGACCTTGGTACTATACTGGTGACTAAATGCACTACAGGTTTTCTTGAAGATTGTTGTGCAAATGTGAAGTGGGTTTGCTAGTGAAGCTGTCTCAGAGGGATCAAGATTCAAGAGTTACATGTGCAGGCTTGTTACATGGATGTTGTGTGATGGTGAGACTTAGGTTTCTATTGAGCTCATTACCCAAATGATGGTACCCACTGACTCCCCTGCCTTCTCCCCTCTCTCCCCCATTTAGGGGTTTCCAGTGTCTGTTGTTCCCATCCTTGTGTTCATGTCTACCCAGTGTTTAGCGCCCACTTATAAGTGAAACATGCAGTTTTCTGTTTCTATGTTAATTCACTTGGAATAATGGCCTCCAGCCATATCTGTGTTGCTACAAAACACACAGTTTCATTCTTCTTTATGGATGCATAGTATTCCATGGTGTATATATATACCATATTTTCTTTATCCAGCCCACTGCTGATGGGCACACAGGTGGTCCCATGCTTTTGCTATTGAAGTCACAGCCTTTGTGGCAAATACCTGCCTGTCTTTTAGAGAAGTCAACACATGACCAGCACCTCATTCAGTCCTGGAGATCACAACCTAGCTATGTTCCAGTAACAAGCCCAGAATCTTAGTGGCTTAACAGGAATTAATCCCAGTCTAAACTGCTTTCTCTACCCAACTTGCACTGTGAACTCACTGAAGACAGGTGCTGGGCTGGACAAAATGAATATACCACCGTATCCCTGGCACCCAGTACAGGCCACAGCACCAAGAGGGGTCATTTGTAAGTGAGTGAATAAATGAATGAGTCAACATACAAATTGTATAAGCATCATACTCACAGCTATCTATTCCTTTGAAATATTGGCTTCCTCCTATTTGATGTGTACTCAGCTCAAATGCTACTTCCTCCTTGAAGCTCTTGCTGCCTGGAGTCTGAAATAATCCCTTTCCCCTAACTTATTCAACACTTTTTGTATACCACATTCAGCCACGCACTATGGTAACCAGTGTCCATGTCAGACCTTGTCACTCTTCCTTCAAGTCCCTCTGGAGGCTTCTAAGTAATTAGGATACTCTCCATGTCTTGACCTGGCCCTGAGACTGCATGTTCTAGGCCCTGCGTCTCCTCTGGGATCTTGTCTACCACCTTCTCCTCTCCTACTGAAGAGGAGAGGCGGCCTCAGCTGTTCCTTACATGTCATGCATGGTTCTGCCTCAAGCCCTTTGCACCTGTCATTCCCTGTGACTAGAATACACTTTTTCCCTCCAAATCACTTGCTCAGTTGATTCAGATCACTGCTCAAATGTCATTACTTCAGAAGTATATCTCAAAAAGTGCACACCACCACACTCATCTGTTTTCTATGTCTCCATCTATGCATTTATTTGGTTGCCCTGCCCAATCCCTGCATCTACCACAGTGCAAACTCCACAAGCACAAGGACTTTGTCTTATTGAGTGTGGTGTCTTCAGCTCCCACAACAGTGACTGGCACTTAATAGGAGCTCAGTAAATATTTGTTGAATAAATGTGTAGGATTATTATCATGTTTTAGAAATGGGGTAATTAAATCTTACATAACTGAAGAAAACTGTACAAAGTTACACAGCTATTTACTTATCATTATTTATATTACATCTACCATGTACAGGCATGTCTTGGTAGCTTGGGCTGCTGTGACAAAGTACCACAGACTGGGTGGCTAATGAGCCACAGAAATTTACATTTGACAGTTCTGGAGACTGGAAGGTCAGGGTGCCAGTATGAGTGGGTTCTGGTGAAGGCCCTCTTCTGGGCTGCAGACTACTGACTTCTTGTTGTATCTTCACATTGTAGAAAGAGAGCTAGCTAGTTCTCTTGTCTCTTTGCATAAGAACACTAATCCCACTCAGGAGGCCTCCACCCTCATGACCTAATGATCTCCCAAAGGCTCCTCTTTCAAATATCATCACATTTGGATGAGGGTACTCATTTTGACATAAGAATTTGGAAGCCACAGACATTCACTGGTCCATTCATTGCAAGGCACTTCACTTATTTATAAAAGTACATCTTTTTTTTTTTAACACATAGGAAAACAGAGTCACCAAGTGTTGAAGAAATTAGGGGAGAGGGATTACTTCAGATTCTGGGCAGCAAGAGCTTCAAGGAGGAAGTAGCATTTGAGCTGAGTATATAACTTGTCCAAGGTCACACAGCTGGGGGTAGCAGAGCAGGGATTTGAACCAGGTAGTTTAGCTCTTCATCACTGTGCTGTGTTCTAGGAGATAGCCAGTAGGAACTCACTGGGGGTTGCTGGAGGAACCACCAAAAGAACTCATTGGAAAGCTCCTTGTCAACCATCCCAACATTGACTGAAAATTTCTCATATGGGAAATGCCTATGGGATCCCCACCACTTGAACCTGGACAAAAGCTAGGGGAGTGTCAGGAGCTATGCTCGAGGTGAGTGAGGTGGTCACCCCACAAGGGAAGCATCAAGCCTTCATGAAGCTCAACTGTGCTCTGCAAGACGGTCTCACCACTGGGTCTGCAGAGCGGATTCATGCAGAGGCTCTAGGAGTAACTTGCCAAGTCAATAAAAGTGGACAATAACTCTGCTTCCAGAATATTCTGACATTGTCATCCAGGTAGACTTATCAGTGGGTTACCATCTGAGCAAGGTGTCCCTGCCCTGGTGAACTCTTTGAAGGCGGAATCTGTCCTGCTGTGGTGCCACAAGGGCCACAGGGCCACAAGGATAGGTGAAGTGCTCAATAAACGCTCAGGGAATCTGACTGGCTTCTTCTACCACCAAAAGACATCCATATAAAAACACTCTCATCTGCCTGATATGCGTCGCGTCACCCTCTACCAGTCTCTCTCTCCATGCTGATCTACCCTGCACAGTTGTTTGTTTTCCCAACCCGCCAAATGATCCAAGCCCTTCCACACTCGTAAAATTTTTATTGTCCACAGAAAAATAATTTCTTTCTTTCTTTTTTTTTTTTTTATTGAGTTGGAGTCTCACTCTGTCACTCAGACTGGAGTGCAGTGGCTGCTTCCGGCCACCGCAGCCTCGACCTGATGGGCTCTGGCGATCCTTCTGCCTCCACCTTCCAAGTAGCTGGAACTACAGGCACGCACTACCACACTTGGCTAATTTTTGATTTATTGTAGAGATAAGGTCTTGCCAAGTTGCCCAGGTGGGTCTCGAACCCACGGGCTCAGGCAATCCACTCACCTCAGCCTTCCAAAGTGCTGGGATTACAGGCTGAGCCACCGAGCCCGGCTCAGAAAAATAATTTCAATGGAGTCTATACTTTGTAAAAAGAGCCCCATGGAGCTATAGAAAGTTGGCACTTGACAGAGGTTCCAAAACCATCTACTGCATCCCTAATACCTCTCCCCAACACTCATTTTAAAGTACTGACAAGGAAAGTGAGTCAGCCAAGGATGCAGCAGGTCAGTGGTGGAGTCAAGCCTGGAACCCAGGTCTTCGAGCGCCCAGTCCAGTGGTCCATCTTCTGTGAGCATTCCAGGGCATAGACATGTAACTGCAAAATCACAGAGAGTAGCTTTCAGTTTGAAGGCAGCTGAATTTTCCCTTTACCCTGTCATAGTAACCATTTTCATACAGTTTTATCCCCCTTTAGTCTCTGATCCACAAACTAGATAATCAGGCCTTTGAATAATTAAAACTATTAAAAATGCCTTTGTACCTGCTAAAATTGCTCCAGTAATTACTGCCTTATCAAGAGACAGATTCCATAGACTGGAATGCTTTTCCAACAGAGAGAGTATTTTCACTTGAGGCTTCATGGATTCAGAAGTTGAGGAAGGCGTGCTTGTGACGTTAGCAAGTCCCTTTGAAGATGAATCACACTGACTCTTGATTCTACTGTCTCTATAGATTCTCCTTTCATTCTAAGGGATAGATAAAGCATATCTCTTTCTTTGCTTTCAGAGCCTGCTGTAGTATGTGATCATTAATTAAAATAGTGGATTGACTTATTGGAACCAGATTTTGCACTTGAGCCTGTCTTCCAGATTCAACACTCTCTTTTCAATGAGTAAACTCCCATGGGAGCAAAGTGAATAGTAGTGCTTGTTTTTATTGAGTCACCACCTGGTCCATCCTGATCCAGCCAACATCTGGTGTTGAGCACTAAGGCATAATGTTCTTCCCCCCAGAGCTCTGCCACTTCTTTGTCATACTTCCCAACGGATGGGTTTTTGAAACCTGGTTCGAAGTGCCCAAGGCTGACAACTTCATGCTAGATTATCTAAGGTGCTTTATGAAAATCTGGTGGACATTCCCAGGAAGTACAACCCAATAGAAGGACTGTGGGTTCTTCAAGGCAGATGGACTGAGGTTCTATCTCCAGCAAAGTTCCTCAAATTTCTCACTCTTCTGCTTTCTCCTCTTGAGATGGGAATTGTAATGCACGCTTGTGGAGCTGAGAAAGATTAGTGAGATACAGATCCAGCATACAGCAAGCGATCATATGTGCTCAAGGACCTTCATAGGGATTTCCTTTTAACCTCCAGCCAGCTGCAGGGGAATAAATTCTGTTGTGAGACCTGACGTGCAGATTGGCAGCTTCTAGTTATGAGTTTGCTAAAGACAATCCTAATCACTGTCATTGAAATAAGAGATGGTTTATTACCAAAGATACCTTTTATGGTTGAAATACCAAAGTCATCAGATAAACTAATGATCTAAACTGTGGCTCAGCAGTTGATCTGAGCTTCCCTAAGCCATTCCTTATTTGTATTAACTACACAGTTGCCATGACTTCTGCACCTTCCTTAACTGGTGTTCCTTCTCTCCTGCACCCTCACATCCTATTATTTCTACCTCTTAAATATTTCTTGAATCCCTTCCTTTCTCTTTGCCCTAACAACTGATGCCCTGGTCAAGCCTCGTCGTCTCTCACCTGGCTTTCAATGACAAGACATGGACGTTAAATAAAAGCATCTTACTTTTGCGCTTGGGCACAGCATGTGTTAGGTTGTGGCAAACACTGGTGAAATGTGGTATTGCAACCCAGGTCTATGGGCATATAATACACATCCAGGAAAGAGGAGGGGCAGGAAAGCAATGTCCTTGGAGTTGTGGGTACAATATAGACAATGCATTTAGAAACATCTAGAACAGTGTACATTATGCCCTACTGTAATTATCTGTCCATTGTATGGCTTCTCACTAGAAAGTAAATTCTTTAAAGCAATGGGAGTGTCTATTTTATTCACCAATTATATCCAGTACCCAGTATGGGGCTGGCACATGACAGAAGATCACAAATATTTGTAAAAATAAATATGAAAAAAGAAAAAACCTAAATAAACAAAGAAAAAAGAAATGAAGGCAAAATTCTTATCAGTTGCAGGGATTCCATCAGAGGTAAAGTTTGGTTGACTGTGGGAAGGGCTACACTAGCTATAGTCAAATCAGACCAGCTAGGGTGAGGCGAGTGATTCAGGCATAATCTAGTAGCCAACCGCAGATGAGTTCCAGCATTCAGTAATCAGTACAAGAAAGCCTAGCAATCTGCAACCAAAATTAGTGCTGTAGGGCAGAAAAGCAGCCCAGAAATACTAGTGAGGTCAAATCCTCTGTCTTGGAAGACTTGGCATTATAGGTACAGGACCGAGGCAGGATCCTAGTTCTACTGGGGGAACAAGGTAAGAGCTTGTTTAAAAGGCGTTGTCTTCAGAGACAGAGTCAAAGCCTTCATGGGACCAGCAATTAGACTGATTTGATAGAAAGCCGCTAATAGTACCCAATCAGGGCCTCTTAAATCTTCCATGACCAAGGACAGGTCTGATCATAGTTTCTGGGGAAGGGATGATGACGCAGGTGTAATTAAATGGGAGCAGATTGCTTCAGATGGGGTGATCTTCGTAGGAGTGTATATTATTTTATAGTGGTTAAGAATACATGCTCTGGACCAGGCAAAGTGGCTCAAGCCTGTAATCCCAGCACTTTGGGAGGCCAAGGTGAGAGGATTGCTGAGCCCAGGTGTTCGAGACAGCCTGGGCAACTTGGTGAGACCTTGTCTCTACAATATAAGAAATAAATAAATAAAATTAGCCAGGTAAAAAATAAATAAATAAAATTAGCCAGGTGTGGTAGCGCACAACTGTAGTTCTGGCTACTTGGAAGGCTGAGGCGAAAGGATCGCCTGAGCCCAGTGGGTTGACACTGGTGTGGCCATGAGCATGCCACTGCACTCCAGCCTGGGCAACATAGTAAGACTTCAACTCAAAAAAAAAAAAAAAAAAAAGAACACATACTCTGACTCGGAATGATAGCCACTGGTTCTGTTCACCAATATTTTTAATTCCCCATTTATAAGCATCTGATAGGACTATACTTTCCTGCCACCTGGAAACTAGAAAATTTCTTGGTCAATGAAATGTGAGCAAATGCATTTAAAAGTGGATGCACAATTCTACAGCTTCCTCTTCTCCTGCCTGCACAAGTGGGGAAGCATCTATTGATTGGAAGTCGTAATGCAGAGTCACGGAATGCTGCCTTGAAAAGTTGTGTAAAACATGGCCAACTTTACATGAGCAAGAAATACATTTTGTTGTTTCACCCCAATTTTCTTTAAAAAAGGAACACATGCTCTGGAGTCAGGCCATCTACAGGATGAATTCTAGCTCAACCTGCTCCGTGACTTTGGGTACATTAAATTACTGCTCTAAGACTTGATTTTCACATCTGAAATAGGGGGACAAGAATGTCTATCATACAGACTTGTGACAATAATATGCAGAAGATGCTTTATACAGTGTGTGGCATATGGTGAATGATCAATAAATGGTTGTTTTTATTACAGTCATTATTCTCAAGCTGGGGAATTATGTAGACTAGTGTGGGAGAGGGGAGAAGGATGACTTGACAGTTGATGACGCTAAGAACTCCAAGTAATATCCAGTTTCTTCCTCCATCCTCTACTAATATTTTTGGCTGTTTGAGACTAGTGGCTAGCATTGTTTGCATGGGCAGCTGCTCTGGTGCAAAGCTTAAAAGAAACACTGCTTTGAGTACCTTTCTCATAGAACCAGTCAGGACAGTTCAGGTTACACTGCTGTAACACACAACCCCCAAACTGTAGTGGCTTATTTACTGCTCACACTACATGCCCATTCAGGATTGGCAGGAAGCTCTGCTCCAGGTCTTCTCATTTCAAGACCAAGGCTGATGGAACAGCCACCACTGAAAAAGTTACTAGTTGCAGTGTCAAAAGGAAAGAGACGATGGCGTATTACTCACTGCTTATGAAACTTCTACCTAGAAGCAACATGGATCACTTCTGCTGTCATTTTGGTGGCCAAAGCAAGTCACCTGGTCACACCTAATTCCAAGGGGACAGGGAAGTGTCATCCTCCCATGTCTCTCAAAGAAGAATTAGAAATATTCAGTGAACAGGATTAATGACTGCATCCTTGAAACTTCCCAATTTAGTTCACTGAGAGACTAGTCCAACTCTGACTTGGGGGTATCTATTGTTTTTTCTGTACCTTTCCCTGGATTGTCAGAACAAACCTGGACTCTCTGGTCACAGGAATAAACACAGGACTCAAGTCAGACAAACCACAGCATTTCATCGTTCAACTACAGTTATTAGTTCAAGGGATGGATATGTGACCAGTCAAATTAGAACTGGCATAGAAGAGTCCTGTTTTCTTTGAACATGGAATTAGGAGGATATGAGCATGCCCTCAGCCTTGTTCTTCGCCACTTGGTAAGTGTACTGGGAGAACAATGATGAACTGAGAAAAGGGAGATAGAGGTGGAGTCCTCCTGAAGGTTGACTGGCATCTAAGGTTGGCTGCACACTACCCTTCCTACCTGGGCTGGTTTTAAGCCTGTTTGCCTTCAGATCTATGCCTTGCCTTGCCTGTTCTGTATTCCAAGGGGCTGATCACTGCTGCCTTTATTTCCCCAATTCCTGTTTCAGCTGGCTTCTGGTAGTTTGGCCAATGGAAATGCTGACTGGATGCTAGGGGTCAGGAGAAGCAAGGGGCTTTCTTCTCCTTTCTCTTAGTGTTGGGCAATTTCTTCAGCAGCAAAGGAATATCCTCCTTGGCTTCAGTTTCCCCTAGACACATCTGTCAAAGTTCCAGCTTCCTTCCACACATTAATGCACTCCTGGGCTTCCAGGACCTTTGTCCCTCCATCTTAGTGTAGCTTCCTGCACTCATGTGATTGAGTTACCTTACTACCCCTTGCTGACCTCTCAGCTCCCTCATCACCTGTATAGTCAATTTCCTGCATTAAGTCCTCTTAGTTGTGAGTACGTGAAGCAATTTCTGTTTTACAAGACCTTGAATAATCAACCACTGTTTGATTAAGCCACTGTGTTTCCTCTTTAGCTTAAGTGAATTTGAGCTAGGTCTCTGTCACTTACAAACTAGAGAGTCTGGACTAATGCAGCAGTCAACAAGAAAAAAAAGTAGCTACCAGCTTCCGAGTGCTTACTAGATGCCAGGCACTGTGCTCAGCACTGTGTTTTCATTATAGAATCCATGAGGTAGAAATTACAGCCTCCATTTTATAGATGAGGAAGTAGAGACAGACAGGTGAAGTAATTTTACCTCAATCAGATTTATTTTCTTTGAACAGAAGTTCACTTAGAATCAGCTGCTCCATTAAACAGGGAAGGGATTCCCACAGGTGTGTTGAGGCTCGGGGATAGCAAGAGAGGCATGGAGGGGAGGCATGGCAAAAGGCATGTCTATATGCTGTTTTGTGACATGGCCTAGAAGCTTACCTGCTTCTCCGGGTCAGAAGCGTGATGTGTAGAGGGAGCTCCGTGTAAATGAGCTACAGGCATCTAGTAGAACTGTGATTCAAGTCAAGTTCTTGCTGCTAATTGCATACACATTTTGCCAAAGGTAGTAAATAGGAATCATTCACATGTCCTCAGAGGCCGCGGCACCATTCAGTATTCATAGCAAATATATCACCGAGCTTCATAAGAGAATCATTTTAAAACAAAGCTTGGTCAGCTGTTTAATAATTTACTGATAGTGACAGCAGGGAGAATATCTAATAACCAGTGAGATTGGCTTTCAAATAGAAAATAAATTCATGTTAGAAGAGAAAGAGGAGGGAAAAAATGGGAAGGTAGGGGGAGGCATGATTAGCAGTGAGGAAATTTTAAACATTTGTCAGTTGCTTTTTTTTTTTTTGAATCCTAGCAGAGTGGAGAAACCTGATGATTAAGAAGTTGCAAAATTCCATGCCTTTGATTTTAAAACATGGGCCTTTCATGCTCTTCTCACAGGCAACACAATTATATAGAGGTCCAGGCTCCTGAAGCAGGGACTTTGACCTCAACTGGACACAGGGTGGCATTAGCCTTGGTTAATCCAGGGACTTTTTGGGGGCCAGATGGTCTCTTATATCTCACTTGTTCCTGGGGTAGGGAGGAAAGGCCTGGACGTTTGGAAAGACAAAGCCTCAAATAAACAAAACCAACCCAAACTAAAACTGTACATTCTCCTGCTCTGGGGAGACCCTGGCCCAGAACTTATTACAGGGGATTTGGCTTCTGGGTAAACTGAACATTATTTATTTTTGTATACTGGAAAAGCTCTATTGAAATGTCTTGTAAAAATGAAAAGGGTTTTGAGATGGACGGGCTTGAAGTTCCCTGCTGATTCTAATATTCTTGGCTTATGATTGGAAAACACAATTACAGTGATTTGAAAAGGTCCAGGAGCAATTGAGAAGAAAACAAAACTTAAAACCAATATCAATCCCACATCACCAAACCTCCCTGTGCCTCAGTTTCCTCATCTGTAAATGGGAAATAAGAGAATTGTAAGAGGGATCATGCACATAAACTTTTAGCTGTGTATGTGGCTCAGAGTAAGCCCTCAGAAAAATACAAGTTTGGACAGTCCAGAGGTGGAAGCAAAACCTGAGTGAAAAATATCCAAGATTATCAATATTTAAGCCTCAGTGGCAGACATGATATACGGTGTGTTTTGGGGTTAAGAACATCTCACTCCCCCTTCTTCAATCCCATCCCCAGAATACAGGGCACACTCTGTCCTCCAATCAATCCCTAAATTTGCCACTCTGGAGAGAGACTTCCAGATAAAACAGATGATTTCTGGGTTCCCAGATGGTATTTTCTGTGGTTTTACATTCTAAGTTTGTACCCTCAATTCTTCACGTTCATTTAAACAAATTCTCTCTCATCCTGCCTTGAGTTATTAGCATTTTTTTTTAGCTTGGAGAAATAATGATTTATCAAAGTTTGATTTGATGTGAAAATGGCTTGAATCAACATGTGCAGTCTGATCTGTCATGCCAAGGAACAACCTCAGTGCCCTCGGGCATTGTCCCAGCTCGGTTTTGTGGAGGGATGACAGAGATTCTGGGGGCTTAAGTTCCCTGCTATCGTTTGGGGTGAGCCGTATTTCTATGTAGTATAATAAAATACTTCTTGAACAGATTCTGCTTTCTGAAACTTAAGGAACTATTATTGATTCCAGTGGATTAGCTGTAGAGTAGTTGGCTGGTTGGAAACATTTTGTGGATGACGCTCACACTTTGGTACAGAGGAAAGGGAGGCTATATAAAAATCACAAGGTCTCTCTGAGTACAGGAGGTTGAAACGAGTGTCAGATGGAGGAGATGAGGATGTTGGGGGAGGATGGACCCCTGGTGACTGGTTAAGTCTCTAGACCACTTATTAAAGGCGTTTATGAACATTTTGACTCATAAGTGAGGTGGACAGATGTTACCAAACTGCCCAGGATCATCTGGGGAAAATGCCCCTTCCTTACTCATTCAGCCTTTGTGTGGCTGTCAGTTATGGCTGGCATCCTCAATGCAAAGAGGTGAGCAAAAGACCTAGGCTGGCAGTGATAGTGACAACTCTGCCCCTGCCAACTTCCCTGGCCACACTGATTTTTTTTTTCATAAAATGGAATGTGAAACAAATCACTCAATCAATAACTGTATTGGGTCTTTGTGGACAGTTTGGCAGGATGTTGTAGAAGGTCTCATTTTATATGGAGGGTGTCAAGCTGTGAGAACTGTGTACAGAGCTGTCATTGTCCAATTTCTCTGACTACCCACAGAGAGAACACAAGGCAGATATGGTGACATACAGATTGAGATAGGGAGATGGCTGTGGGGGGAGGCGGGCACCAATGCCATCATTTGAATGCCTAGATCCAGCTTTGCCTGAAGACGCTCATGAATTGCCCTGCTAAATAAGCCACCGGATTCCTCTTTTCACTTAAGTTTGTCCGAGCTGGTATCTGGCATTTATAAGAAAAAGTCTTGCCAAAAATACAACAAGTGTATGTGCTCCAGGCTCAGGATTTGTTCTCTGAGTCCTTAGAGGTGTCAGAGACACAACAAGGGGCGAGATGTAGGTCTAGCCTAGGCAGGCTCTGAGTTACGCCTGGAGACTCTCAACTGTCCTTGTCTCTGACACTGCATCAGCCACTCACAACTTACATGAACCTGAGAATCACCTGGGGTGCAAGTTAGACATGCAAATTCCTGAGCCTCAACCTCCAGGAGATTCTGATTCAGCTCTTTGCATAATTGGCAGACATCCCTGGTTTGGTGTGGCAGGTGTGTTGCGTGGGCTCATGCTGAGAAATTTACAAGCCACTTGCCCAACATACCCTCTTAAGTAACATCACTCATGTGCCTTTAGGAAAGTGTACTGGATTATGAGGGGGTAGAGCTCTGTGTAGCTGCCACCTTCCCCCCAATCTTCCTAGATGACCCACGTTCCATCCACCCAGGGGAGAACTCTAGGGATGAGCCCTTGAAGTGGTTCTTAGTAGAAATACCTGGGGAAGACTTTAAAAATACTGTTGCTTGGGCCTACTCACATGAATCACTGGCTTAGGGTGGGGACCCCAGATGATTCTAGTAAGCAGCAGGATTGAGAACTACTGGAGCAGAAATACAGAACAATGGGGCTTTGGGGTTTCTCCCTCAGGGCCCTCTTGCTAGGTGGAATTTTCTTTGTACAGCATTGAAGGGATGAACTGTAGTAGGCAGAATTCTGTTGCTGTCAGAGCATGGCTGTTATGGTGGGTGGGAGATTTGTAGGTTCTTATCAAAATATAATAACAGGATAAATCAGTGACAATAAAATAACAAGTATACACCATAATAAAAAGTAATAAACATAAATGAATAATATTAGTGACAGAGTGCTATGCAGGGAAATATCATGAAAGTATCTGGGGCGGGGGGGATCCAAAAAACCCCAGAACTAATTTATAAAAATTGTGTCTTTATTCTCACATGTTTAAACTTCAGTCACCTTCAAGGTATTCTCTGTTTGATGCAAAACACCTATCAAGATGCCTTTTGTATCCCTCAAAACAGTTTTGAACTAATCAATTTTGATGTCTTTTAGTGCTTCTGCTGTTTTTTGTTTCATCTCTTCTACATTGACAAAAATGTTTCCCTTGGAAGACTTTCTTCATCCAGGGGAAAAAAAGTCCCTCGGGGCAAGATCTGGGAAGGAAGGGTGGGGGATCATGCTGCTTTTGGTCAAAAACTGCTGAACACTCAGAGTGGTGTGGGCAGGTGAGCTTGTAAATCACCCATCATGAAATGGGCAAAGCTGTTGAAAGAACCTTCAAAAACGTATTAACTGAAGCTGAACGCAGCCTCTCACAACAATACTAGCTAGTGCACTGATGCCAATGGGTTCCTAGAACATTTACCTAGTGGGGGAAGCCTATACTACAAGGGTCCTACCCTCTGAAAAATAATTCTGGGGTTTTTTTGCCCCATCCAATCAAGAACCAAGGATTTTGATTAAGCCAACTCTATAAACCTGAAGTCTGAGGAAAGTTTTAACAGTTTTCTTTTAAAAATTAGGTATTCTTGCCAGTTACGGTGGCTCAAGCCTGTAATCCCAGCACTTTGGAGGCTGAGGTGAGAGAATTGCCTGAGCCCGCAGGTTCGAGACCAGCCTAAGCAACATGGTGAGATCTCGTCACTACAATAAATAAAAAAATTAGCCAGGAGTGGTAGCGCACACCTGTAGTTCTGGCTACTTGGAAGGCTGAGGTGAAAGGATTGCTGGAGCCCAGTGGGTTGATGCTGGGGTAGCTGTGAGCGTGCCACTGCATTCCAGCCTGGGCGATGGAGTGAGACTCCAACTTAAAAAAAAAAAAAAATTGGGTATTCTTTCTGTATCATTTCTGTTTCAAACATCTTGGCGCCATTCCTTTCTCAGAGCTCTGGTGTCTGTTGCTCCTGGGACTTGGGCCCCAGCTGGAGGAGACCCAAAACCAGGGGCAGACAGGACACTAAAGCCTCTGGGGTCTTTATCGTGATTCCTTTCTATGACAGGCAGCTCTGTTACTGCTCTGGGCCCAGGCCAGGTGCTGCTGGCAGTCTGACCAGAGTATAGCCCCTGCTGATCCTGTGTTGGCCTGGACAGAGTTACCCAGTTATGACCTTTCATGTGACTCCCCTGGGCAAAGCCTGATAAAAAGGACACATTTTCAGGTTCCCTCCCACCCCCTTAAGGCCTTGGGTTTATCAGTCTGGGGTGAGTGAGTTATTAACAAGAGCTCTAGGTGGTTCCCAGGACCAGGGACAGTTGGGAAACACCACCTTGGTGCATCTCACCCTGCATACCTGAGGGCCTTCCCTGGGTCCCTCATCCATCTGATGAGATGTCCTCCCCATAGATCTCAGGAAATAAATCACCATCCCTTCTTTGCAAACAACTCATCCTGAACTTATGTGGCCCTAGCAGGCAGATTTGGCTCTAGTCTTAACCAACACGTATTGAGTGCTTGTTGTATGCCATACTGGAGCTTGGCTTTGGGAACATGAGACACAGTCCTGGCACCTTCTGATGCTGTGGAGAAGGCAGATCTTCAGGTGATACTAATGGAAATGTAACTAATTAATTCTTCATTCAGCCCACTACAGTCGAAGCCATAGATACTGCCTTAAGCTGAGCCTTGAAGGACAAGGATTTAAATGCCCGGATAAAGATAAGAAAGAATAAAGCTTTTGAGTTGGCATTCCAGAGAGAGGGAACCACACAGGCAAAGCTCAGAGGGCGGTAATGGACAGTCGTCCTGTGTGGCTTGGAGTAAAGGGTGTGTGTGAAGGGGGTGTGGAGGAAATGTAACGAGAGCATGGAGAGCTACCACACTTAGGTCTCAGTCTTCACCTCTCTGAATGTACAGACTCTTTGAACACTTGCCTAGGCTGTTCCAGCTACCTGGAATGCCCTTCTTTCATTTTATTTTATTTTCAAGATGTGGGGTACAATTCAGGATGAGGTACACAAGTGGTCATTATACAGGTGAATGCTTATACAAAAATGTATTGCTTTATGTTCCATATAATCAAGTGCTAATAAACATTTGCATATGACTAAGTGAATGACTAAGTAAAGTTATTGACCTTCTTTCTTTCTCTACTTGGTGAAGACTTCCCTGTGAAAGAAGTCTACAGTGAATTAGGGAGGGGATGGTTTAGAAAGGTAGGCTACACCCAGTCAGTGGAGAGTCTTCTTGGCTGTGTTAAGGATTGTGGACATGATGCTGAGGTGCTGGGGCATTAGTGAATGGTTTTAAGCTGGCAAGTGACAGGTTGTGGGGTGACTATTTTCTTGAACAACCACTTTGGAGCTGTGTGTGGGGAGGGGTTGGAAGGGAACAAAGAGCTGTGTTGGAGCTGAGGTTGCTGCAGGGGTGGGGAGAAGAAACAGGCTTATCTCACCTCATAGTAATGAGCCCTTCTACCTGGAATCTTCTGGAATTCAAGTTTGGAGTCAGGGACCAGGAGAAGGGCTGAGAGTCTTGAGAGGATCTCATCGCTCTGAAAAGGCACATGTCTAACTCTGGGACACTAGGCTGATGCAAGAAAGGTGGTTTTTCTCCCGCTTCATCAGAGAAGCCGTTTTGCTGGAAGCAATAAATAAAGACTGGGCAAAAGCACAAACCATGTTTGATGTCCATTATTCAAATGCTGACACTAACACCACCCTAGCCTAGTATGCTCTCAGTGTGGGAAGACTGTGGACTTCTTGTGGATGGAGTCATATTGTCTCGACAACCCCACTGCCTAGCACAAGGCCAGGTGCAAGTCAGAGGTACAAGTACCCACGCTGGTGCTTGTCATACATAACTTTGTTTTTTTAATGACAAGAAACAGCCATTTGGCAGACTCCACTTGGGTAAGATGCAGTGTGAGCATTAAATCCAGGATATCCCAGACATGGAGGTCTACTTGCCAACAGCCTGGGACACGTGCTGGTATTTTGGCCTAAGGACAAAGCAGCTGGCCCTCCATGCCTTGTTGTCCAGGTGTCTGTGATAGCTGGCCTGGGGTCAAGGCCAGCCTGCTACAGTGAATCTAAGACTTGGAAGTAGGAAGAAAGGAAAGGAAATGATCTCTTGAGTAGGCCAGGCCAGTTGTAGGTGTGTTCACATCCATTAACTCACTTAATTCTCACTCAGCTCAGTGAGGTGGGAATAATCACCCAATTTCACAGATGGGGAAGCTGATTTGGAGAAGGAAAGCGACGAGTTTGTGGTCACTTGGGTGGTAAATGGCGGTGCAGGGAATGTGGAAAGGCGCAAGGCCTCCCTGGAAGATGGACCTTGCCAAAATGGAGCGGAGCTGAGAAGAGGGACCAGTTGTTGTAGGCCTGACAATCACAGAAAAGGAATTGGGAGAACTTTAGGGACTCAAAAAAATTTACCTGGAGCATACCCAGCATCCAGACGAAGGTCACCTGGGGAAGCATCCAGGCTCTTCCATCCTCAGGGAACAGATCCAACTTTGAAGGGAGGAAATGATAGATGATCAGTGTCAGGATAGCATAAGGGAAGTCTTTCTAGTCACAGAGGCCTCAAACTGGAAATAGATTCCCTTGTAAAGTCCTGCTTTTGGACAGAGCAATATTATTGGATAATGCATGCTTTTACAGAACAAAATCGTTGGCTCATGAGGTTAAACTTGAACATACTTATGATTTCTAAGTTGCATTTGGGTTATTTATATTTGCGTGTCTTGACAGACAGCATTAATGCATATTAATAGTCCTGCCATCAAAACATTACTCAAGCCAGAACTCCTGGCTCTGAAAGCATCTGCGGTGTGTGCACAGTCACTCTGTTAATAGAAAGGTTAACTTGTATTTTTGAATTATTGATGGTTGCTTGTTACTAATTTCTTTTTCCTCAGAAAGGAGGAAATTATTAATGAAGAGATCATTGCCAATGTGTCTGACATCTATTAATGGTTTCATCTTGCAACCAGATTAAAAGAGACAGCTGGTCCATGAATTTATGCGTGGTGGCAGCTCCAAACGGGCTGACAGCTCCGTGGGAGGGCGGGGCCGGCGGCAGTGGGGCCTGAGCACCGACATGGGCGGCTGGTGCAGGGTCCTCTCCAAGCTGGCACAGCCTCTGTGGAAGGGCAGTCAAAGGCATTGCTGCAGAGGGACCGGGCAGAGGATAGGCTAGCCCTCTCCTGGCATCTTTCCAAATGCTTCTGTGACCCACGGGAGCCCATTAGCACCCTTACTGTGCCAGTTACTCATTGGCATTTGGGAGTTTTAGAACAACAGTTTTCAGTTGGAACATGCGTCACCTGGAACAGAATCACCAGGAAGGCTTGTTAAAACACAGGTTCCTGGGCCCAACCTCCAGCACTTCCGATTTAGCAGGTCTGGGGGTGGGACCTGAAAACTCGCTTTCTAACACATTTCCAGGTGAGGCTGATGCTCTTGGTCTAGAGACCACATGCTGAGAACCAGTAGATCAATAATTGTCAAATTGTGCAGTAAGACTTTAAAAAAGGGGCTGGCAAACTTTTTTTCTGTTAAGGGCAAGACAGTAAATATTTTCAGCTTTGTGGGCCAGACGGTTTCTGTCACAATTACTCAACCTCTGTCGCTATAGTTTGGAGAGCAGCTTAGGCAATACGTAGATAAAGAAATGGGTTTGTGTTCCAGTAAAACTTTATTTATAAAAACAGGCAGTGGGCCAGATTTGACCCATGGGCTGTAGTTTGCCGACTTCTGCTCTGGAGCAAAAAGCAGTCACAGGCAACAGGCAAATGAACAGGCATGACTGTGGCCCAATAAAGCTTTACTTATAAAAACAGACAATGGGCCAGATGTGGCAGAGGTTTGCTGACCTCTGCTCTAGAGCAGCACTAAGGGAATTTCTGTGATGATGGAAATT
>CAUYQG010101620.1:0-33517 GCA_963574415.1 Tarsius wallacei
TATTATGTGTCTAGGAGTTGGTCTCCTCATTTGTTGTCTTGCAGGGGTTCTCTGAATCTCTTGTGTTTGAATTTTTGCATCACTGATTAGATGGGGGAAGTTTTCTTGAATTATCTCATGAAAGGCTTATTCCAGTGTGGACTCTGTCTCTCTTTCTGCCTCAGGAAGGCCAATTACTCTTAGGTTCAGTCTCTTGAAGTAATCGCTCATCTCTTGAAGGTTTTGTTCTGTCTTTTTGAGCTTGCTTTCTGTGTTCTTAACAGTTTGTATTAGTTCCGTATTTTGGTCCTCAAGCTCTGAGATTCTTTCTTCTGCTTGGGTAATTCTGCTTTCCATGCTTGTCAGTTTGTTATTTATTTCATTCACAGTATTCTTTATTGCTGTTATCTCAGTTATCAACTCCTTCCTAGTTTCTTCTTGACTCTCCTCAATTCTTTTTAATCTCTCTATTAATGTCTTGATATCTAGATTTGTAGTTTGAGACCAGTCATTCTGGTGGCTCTTCATTGTTTGCATTCTGAAGTCAGTTTTCTCAGTGTCTGCCCTCCCAGGGGTCTGGGAGAGACCCATATTCTTCTTTTGATTTTTCTTCATTTGTGTATATTTGTCTCTCTCTCTCTTCCTTTAGTTCCCCTTCTTTAATTCTGTTTTTCAAGGAAGGTGGGGTTGCTTTTGCTTTGCATGTGCAATCTCCTGTTCGTCCTTATGCGGGTCCTCTGGCTTTGTTTACTTTTGAGGTTGGAGTGTGGGCTGCAGGCTGTACTTTTTGCAGTTTTGAGGTTTAATTGAGGGGGAAGCTGTGATTCAGAATCTATATGCTGATTCCAGCATCCACCTACTGGTGTATGAGCCCACTGGAACCTCTTTCCCACAGTCTTACAATCTTTCTGTGCAGCGGAATGTAAGTTTGGTCCCTGGAACAAAAGGAGGGACAAAAGAGGAAAGTAATGGAGGAAGGGGAGGTCAATAGGAAATTAGAAAGAGAGAAGAGTGAGAGGAAGGACAGACGTATATACCAACTAAGAGGTGAAAAAGAGACACAAGACCGGAGAGAAGTGAATAAAAACAGGCAAGGAAAATTCCCTAAAGAATACTTGTAGCTATACAAAGGCAGACCAAAAAAATCATGTCTTTTGTTGTGTTTTGCCTAACACAAACAGATAGTGTAAGTCAATAAGCATACAGAAGTGAGCAAAGCAGTCAAAATGATAAAATCAAAAGTCAAAGTAAGACATCAGACTAGCTCTGGGATCTTTCCTGAGTGTCTAAAGTCTGTTCATCTCTGCTCTTTGGCCTCTCCCCTTATTTTCATTTCAGACAGCTACATTTACTGCAGCTTGGGTTTCTTCTTTTGGCCTGCTGCCTGGGATGTCTGCTGCTTAGTTCCCTTTGTCTGTTTCAGCATAGGGAAGGGGCTTTGTCTTCTGTTTAGCAACGTTACCTTGGGAACCAAGGTGGAGGCTGCTGGTAGGTGGGCGGGGCAATGCAAGTCTCTGCCTGGAGAATGGCTGAGGGGGCAGTTTCACTTTTGCAAATCCTTTCTCTCTGTTCGTTTGGGTCCCTGGGCAATCCACTATGATGGAGTGTGGTGGCGTGGGAGGCACTGGGGATCAGCTGCACTGCTAGATGCTGTAACTGGGGCACTACCAGCAGGCTGGGGTGGAGGAGGGGGTCAGGAGTTCCCTCCTCTGGAGCTGAGAGCCTCTGGTCAGCACCTCCTAACCCAGAGCTCCAGAGCTCCAGAGCTCCAAAACTCCAAAGGGCAGGTGGTGAGTGGCAAAAGTGGCCCTGGATTGCTCACAGCGTATTTCAGTCAGAAATGGAATCAGTTTCTCTGAGGGGCGGGTGCCCAGAACCTCCCAGGGTGATCGGAGGCTTGGTCTAGGTGAGAAGATGTAGCCAGGGAGGGAGCCGAGACCTGAGACTTCCCGCATGTGAGGCAGCAGCCTGGGGTGCAATAGCTGGCCCTGCGTGGGACTGAGGGTACCTGGGCCTCGGCCCAATGTGGCTGGTGGTGGGCATGGGGGTGGGGGAAGGAAAGCAAGAGTCTTTTTGGGGGAACTCACATTCGGAGAATCTCACAATTCCACCTATGCCGTCGCCATCTTACCTGGAAGTCCACCCTATGAATTCTAAACTCTAAAGGAATTGTAAAGCTATGAGTCTGGACTGTTGGGAGGGGCTGGAAACCAAAGGCCAGCAACGCAGAGTATGTGACCAAGCCCCAGAAAAACTCAGGCACAAAGGCTTTAATAAGTTTACCTGGTTGGCCACACTCCAGAAGTGTTTTCATGTGTTGATTCTGGGAAAGTAACACATCCAGGGCTCTGCAGAGAGAGGACAACAGGAAGCTCCTGATATGGGTTTATCCTGGACTCTGCCCTGCTTCCTTCCTTGGCTGACACTAACTTGTATCCTTTCCCTGTAATAAATTTTAACTGTCCTGTCCACTTAACAGCTTTCAGGTAGTTACCTGGTTCTGTGAATTATCCAACTTTATGGTGATGTGAGGAATATCTGAATTTGCAGTGGGTGTCAGAGATTAGTGTGGACTGTGTTCCCTGTAACTTCTCAGTTGGCCTAAAATCTCTCCCAGGAGGATGGAGATTAGACATTGGTTAAATTGCAGATCTGTGTGTTTGGAAAACCAAAGTTTCCATTTCAGCTACTATATTTTAAATTTCTAAATTAATCATAGAGCTGATGACTGCTTTTTACTAAAAATATTAGAAAAGCAAATGTAGAGAACTCTGGTAACCTTCCACTGCTGTTCAATTGAGAAAGTAGAATAGATTTATCTAATAGTTAAGAGAATGGTAGAATCTGCCAATGAAACTATCTGATTCTGGTGCTTTATTCTTGAGGGACACTTTTTGAAACATCTCTCTTTCTTATCAGAGTAATTTTCATGTTTACACTTTTCTCACCACTACTGCAGTCATACTGGTAAAGTATATTTTGCTAGAAAATGTCCATGTTATCATTTCCAAATTAATTTACATTTAGTTATACAAATTAGCCCAGTGATTTCTAATGTGAAATATCGATGTCATGCTGTCCTTTTACACTTATCTAATTACTAATCATTTTAATGTCTTTGATTTTGTTTACCTGCCAACACAAAAGTAATGGAGCAGCTTAGGAGGCTAAAGATTAAGAATAATCTTGATTTTAGAAAGAAAAAAAAAATCTCAGAAAAGCAGGAAGCTCAGTTCTTCATGCGTCTGACCTCAATATTTTCTGCTCATTGCAGCCTAGGGATCACAAAAAGTAAAGCTTTTTCTTTTTTTTTTATATTTAATAACTAAACTTTCAGTCTTTTATTTTATTCCTTATTTACATCCAGGCTTTTGAATGAATATTAATGACTAAAAACTTTCACTGACTATGTTTATTGCTCATAATTGATGGATATCAGCATTTATTGATTTAAAAGCTTTTTCTGTACACTTCAACAGTCCCTTTGGAGACACAAAAAAGGTTGTAAATGCTTCTGGTAACTAGCAACTTGAAAAAAGTTTCTCCGAAATGATGTCATCTCCCCAAGTCTGCACTGTCATTGCTGCTACAGATGAGATGATAATTGCAGTTCTGAGGGGAGGTGAGATCACAAAATCACAAATCTTTATCAGGGTGTCTATCTTCCTCCCTCCCACACAATGCTAGCTGTTGGACTGTCACACTGAGCCCACCGTCCTGGCAGTAGGAAGGAGTCAGGTGGGTATTTTTGTATTTCATACTGAGAGGCAGAATCTACAAGGAAATGAAGTCTGAGTAAATGCTCATATCTGGAAAAGGAATTCAAATGGGGTAGAAATGGAATCAGTGGGAAGACCAGACAGGCAGAAAAAATAATTCCTTATTTATGAGCTGAGTCAGTAAAGAGATGAGGGTCCTAGACCCTATTCCAAGAACTGATGGCTACAAATAAAACTGAATAAAATTCTCACTGAGGATAATTGTTGGTGAATATTCCCAGTGAAAATTAAATAAGATTTAAGATGACTATGACTACGAATTGTGGTAAATAAGTATATCTGTTGTTCACATACCTTTCAAAACCATAGAGTAAATTCACAACATTATTAGCAATACGCTTACAATGTCTTCTGCTTATGATGAAAAGTTAGATAGATCTAGAAGAATTATCTTATCCTGTGCAGAAACCATGATCTGAAATCATTTATGGAGTAAAAAATGTGCTTGTAAAGAAATATAACTCTGCATCTATGATGCGTTAAAGACAGTAACTGTTCGCTGCTGAAAACATCTGTGCTCTGATGATTATGGTGAGATTGCTTTCTCTCCTGAAGTTAGGGAAACAATAGTTGAGGGAAAGTTTACTTTATTAATAAGGGCTGCAAACAGCAGTTGTCAGGATTAGTTGTATTCTGTGTTATTTTCTCTAGTTAAAAATATTCTATATAACTTTAAAAATTTTTTATTTTGTTGTAGTAAGATTACTTTAGATGAGAACTATCCTCCTAACAAATTTTTAAGTGTGCAATACAGCATTGTTAACTGTAGGTAGAATGTTTGTACAGTACATCTCTGTAAGTTACACCTCCTGTGCTCCTGAGATTTTTGCCTGTTAATTAGCAGCTTCCCATTAACCCCTTCCACCAGACCCTGGCATCCTCCATTCTACTCTGCTTCTATGAAGTTGACTGTTTTATACATAAGTGAGATTATGTGGCATCTGTCCTCCTCTGTTTTATTTCACTTAGAATAATATATTTAAAGTTCACCCATGTTTCTCACTTATTGCAGAATTTCTTTCTTTGTATGAATACACCACATTTGCTTTATTCATCCATCCTTTCATGAATAGTCAGGCTGGTTTCACATGTTGACTATTGTGAACAGTGCTGCTATGAGCATCAAAGCTCTAATATCTTTTTGAGGTCCTGATTCCAATTCTTTCTTGAATACTCAGAAGTGAGGTTTCTGGATTATACGGTAGTTCTCACTATATTTTATTTATTTTCATTTTTTGGAGGAAGGGTTTCTCTACATTGCCCATGCTGGTCTCCAACTCCCAGGCTTGAGCGAGCCTCTTGCCTCAACCTCCTGAGTAACTGGAATTACAGGCATACCATGGTGTCTAGCTTTATATTAGGTTTTTAAATAAATGTCCATATTTCTTTCCATACAGGTGGCAGCATTTTCCAATCCCAGCTGCAGTATACAAGGGTTCTAATTTCTATCATTTTTGCCACACTTGTGTTTTTTTAATAAGCATTATAACAGGCATGAAATGATATCTCATCATGGCTTTGATTTGTATTTCTTACATAATCAGTGACATTGTGTATGTTTAATATATACTTGATGGGGTTTTATATATCTTCTTTGAAGCAATGTCTAGTTAAGTCTTTAGTTCGTTTTTTAATGGGTCTTTTAGTTTCTTTGGGGGGGATTTTTTTTTGAGTTGCAGAAATTTATTTCACTATGATTTCAGCATCTACAATGCTCAAGATTTTATGTTCCCCAGATTCTATTTTATGGATATCTCTTATATTTTAGAGCATTTCACGAATTTTGCCTTACTGCTAATAGCTTCACATAATTTGTGCATTAACAAATTGATGAGTGAACGATCAGAAATCAGTAATAATTGATTTTCTATCCTACACTGTCTTATTACATATTAGTATTTCATGTATCATAGTTTAGGAATGGAGCAATTTTGTTCAATAATTTTTTTGATAGATGCCATTGTGTTATCCCTCACATCCGGTATGCAAGTGAGTCTTTCTATTACCAAATAATATTGAGATAATCTTGTATTCGCTAAATCCAATTTGTATATGGAGGAGTTTCCCTAAAATTTATACTGTCAATAATATATCAACAGTTTATTATGATTTCAAAGGTTATTCACATTTGATTTTGACCTATCCAGTAAACCTTTACACAGAAACAGAAACTTGTTTGGTCAGAATTATAAAATAAAATACCAGTGATGGAAATTAAAATGGTGCAATAAACAAACAAAAACCCCAATTAGGTGAAGATTATTTGAAAACACAGGTGATATGATTTGTTAGCACAGCACAGTGCTTAGGAGACTGTCTTTGCAACCACCCCAGTCAGGTTCAGGTCTCATCCCAGTCCCTAAGCAGCCTGTGAATTTAGACAAATCATTAACATCCTTGTATCTGTTCCTTTTGTCTCTGCAAAAAAAAAAATTATGCCAGTGAATGTGTTATACAGTTATGAAAATCAAAGATGACACCATGTATACCACATTCTGGTTCTCAGGATGAACATCGCTCACTGGGAAAAGGCAGAATGGCTTCCAGGAATTTGATAATAGAATTTTTGGTGAATATATCATTATTGTTGCATATTATTAATGGTATTATTTTCATTGTGTGAATATCAAACATTTAATTAGGGTCATTCTAGTCTTAATGGGATGTGGGTGGTTTTAAGCTTGTGGCTTTATGAGTGATAAATAATACTTCTATATATAAATTGTGTATGTAGACACTATCAGTTTTTCAAAATGTTTGTACTCATTTAAACACCCCAGTTAGAAGCCCAAACTTCACTTGCACATAGCCTACTTGTGTAGTTAACCCTTATTGGTACTCCACATCTCTATAACAAAACAAAATTAAATTAAATTAAAACATCCACCAGCAGTACATGAGTTTTCAGTTTGTCTACATCCTTGTGAAATTTTGTATTTCCTGTCATTTCCATTTGAGTTTTCTGTTTGGTGTATGATGGTGGTACCAGGTATTGGATTCATTTGAATGTTCCTGATGACAAAGAATATTGAATCCTTTTAACATATTTCTTAGTCATTGAAGAACTTATTTTTAAAATTTCAAAAGGAAATTTTGCCCATTTTAAAATCCCCTGTATGAGGTTTGTTACAGTACTTAGTGATGGGCATTCATCTTTCTTTCTCTGACACTATATTGCTCTTTCTTGTGTGTGTATGTGTGTGTGTGTCTCAATGAGAGGGGACCCAAAAAAATTTGGAATTATCTTTTGGAAGGTGGGCCCTTAGTAGTACACTTGGAATTTGTTCCTCTGAATCAAATGGTCAACCAAGGTTTTTATTTGGAAGTTTTGAGAAGGTTGTGTCACACTTTGTGGAAGAAATGTCCGGAGTTGTGGCAAACAGACGACTGATTCTCCCACCATGACAAGTACCTATCTAGACCTTGCTGAGTGTTCAATAGTTTTTTACCAAAAAATGGTATGACTCCCGTGTCCTACCCTTCCTATTCACCCGATCTTACCCTGAGTGACTTTTTTTTAAATTCCCTGGATTAAAAAAGTCCTCAGAAAGAAACATTTTGCTAATATGGAAGAGGTTATAAAAAAAAAAAAAACGACAGAAGCACTAAAAGGCATCAAAATTATTGGGTCTGGTTTTCTCTTTCTGAGTCAGTTTACATAGGATGATGATATCCAGCTCCACCTATGTTGCTTCAAAGGACATGATTTCATCCTTTTTATGGATGTGTAGTATTCCATGGTGTATATATGCCACATTTCATTGTCCACCAATCAGTTGGTGGGCCGTTAGTTAAATTTATTCCAAATCTGTGAGTCGTGCTGCAATGAATATGCGGGTGCTAAACAGTCACAAGGTTGGAAATCATAGACACTGTGGATACTAGTAAGTGGGGAGGGGGGAAGGGAGAGGAAAAAGGAGGCTAGGGTTCAGAAACTACCTACGGGGAACAACGTTCACTACCTGGGGAATGGCCCACCTGAGAACCAATCCCCACCACGACACAATATGTTCATGCAATGAATATGCAATCTAAAATTTAAAAGTTTTTATGAATCTAAAATTTTAAAGCTTTTAAAAAATAGCAAAAAAAATTGATGGGTTCAAAAACTGTTTTGAGCAGTGGAAAAAGTGTCTTGATAGGAATAGTGCATCAAACAAAGAGTACTTTTTTTTTTGAGTTGGAGTCTCATTCTGTCACCCAGACTGGAGTGCAGTGGCACTCTCCCGGCCACCGCAACCTTGACCTGCTGGGATCCGGCGATCCTTCCACCTCAGCCTTCCAAGTAGCCGGAACTACAGGAACGCACTACCGCGCCCGGCTAATTTTTTGGTTTATTGTAGAGATGAGGTCTCGCCAAGTTGCCCGGGTAGGTCTCAAACCTGCGGGCTCAGTCAATCCACTCGTCTTGGCCTCCCAAAGTGCTGGAATTACAGGCTGAGCCACTGAACACTGCCAAACTGAGAGTATTTGAACGTGACTGAAGTTTAAATATGTAAAAATAAATACACGTGTTTTATCAGTATTTCCATTTGAAGGTCTCCCCTCATATGTATGTGGTTTTGATGAGAACGATGATTACTTTTAATATAATTTGCTATTTTATTAATATATTTAATGTGTTTTGCTGGAAATATTTTCTTATGCTTGGACCCTAGAAATACTACTTTTTTCTAAACTCTTTATTATTTATCTTTAATATTTAGATGAACAACCAATTCTGAATTGATATTTTGTATGATGTGGGTAATGATTGAGGTTTTGCTCTTTTTCAACACAACTAGGATACATTCCAGGTTAAGGGAATATTTTGGATTACACTTAATTTCTATTTTCTCTCACTTGTCATTGCTTCCTCCAGGTTAACACCACCTTATTCTTAGTGCTGAACTCTCCTTGAAATATATTGGTAATCCTATGAGTCTCCTCCTTCCTTGCAAAGTCCTTGAGAATTCCGCAGGCAGTATCATCAAAGGTATTGTTGGTGTCAACACACGTGAGAATTTTTCTCAGAGAATTGATTGTTTCTTGAAAAAAAATGTTGAATGACACAACAGTTAACACAAATTTTGCAATTGGAATGATCTCCTTATTACAGACGACAGCTGGAATCCTGGGCAATTTATCTCTTCTTTTTCTTTATCTCTTCCTTTCCCACACTGAACACAGGTTGAGGTCCACAGATTTGATTCTCAGGCACCTGACAATAGCCAACTCCTTGGTCCTTCTCTCTAAAGCGTTACCTCAGACAATAGTAGCCTTTGGGTTGAAACATTTCTTCAATGACTTTGAATGCAAACTTGCTTTGTTTGTTCAGAGAGTGGGCAGGGGAGTGTCCATTGGCACCATTTGCCTCTTGTGTGTCTTCCAGACCATCACAGTAATCCCCATGAACACCCGTTGGAAGGATCTTAAAGTAAAAGTTCCAAAGTATATTGGCTTGTCTATTTCTCTTTGCTGGATCCTACATGTGGCAATAAATTTTATTTTTCCTTTGTATTTGGTATACTTGTCAGGCAAATTGAGCTTCCAAAATATCACAAAGAAAAGGAATTTGGGATACTGTTTCACTCTTGATCATGGGAAAATCTCTGGCACAGTCTATACTGCATTGATAATTCTCCCTGAGGTTTCATTTTCTGTGCTCATAATCTGGACGAGCGGCTCTATGATTTTCATCCTGTACAGGCACAAGCAGCGGGTCCAACACATTCACGGATCTAATGTTTCCTCCAGAGTATCCCCTGAGTCCAGAGCCACCAGAATCATCCTTGTACTGACAAGCACGTTTGTATCTTTTTACACCCTCTCCTCCATCTTTCAAATTTCCATTGCTCTTTTTAATCATCTCAGTTGGTGGATGGCAAACATCTCTGGTCTAATTTTTGTGTGTTTTCCAACTGTCAGCCCCTTTCTACTCATGAGCAGTAATTCCACAGTATCCAGGATCTTCTTTGTCTTGATAAGGAATGTAGAATCCCTACATCCTCTCAGAAATATTTTAGGCCTTTGTACATTGTGGGGTAGTAAATTCAATCACCCTCGAAAAGTCAATACAGAAACTTAGGAAAAGCCACAGACATTTCTAAGATGGAATGGATGCATTCATTCATGGATGGATTATTGGAGCTTCTTCAGATGGATGAGCATGGTATCTATATGGGCATTGTGGATGTTATTTAAGTAGGTTGACCCAATTTTGATATGTAGTATCAAAATTATTTATTTAACAAGATTGGTTATTTATCAAAATTAGTTATTAATTAGTTATTGAAGTAGATTGACCCAATTTTGATACATAGTATCCTATTAATAGTAGTCTTTGTTTTTTCCTTTTGACTTTGTGAGAGTCATAGTTTTCTTTTTTATAGTAATCTTAATCAAATGTTGCTTGAAGGAAATTAAATGCGTTTGATCATACCTCCTGCATCTAATTAATCATATTCATTTACTGCAAGGTGTATGCTTGAAAAAAATTGCCAAAAGTAAATACAGTGAAAACTGGGTAATAGACAATGTTAAAAGGCAATTCTCTGTGACTTCTATGTGTATGTGCCATCTTATGGGCAAGTTATGTGCAGTTTTGCTCTAGACTGTATTTTCATGAATGTTTATGCAAATTAAAAAAGCCTTGAATAATAGGGATGGTGTTAACTTTTAGGGCACAGGACAGATTTGATTGGTGTCAAATAAAAGGCTCCAACCAAGGAATAGCAATACCTAAGGTGACAAGAATTTGGAAGATCTAGAGAGAAAGTCTCGCCTGAGAAATCTCCTGAACTTCAACCTACATCAAGGAAAGTGTTGAGTGAGATTGAGTAAGAAAACACCAAAAAGTTAAATGGGGTATGAGTTATCTAAGCATTGTAATAACTACACCATGCTTCCTCCACCATGAACATTGCTTACCAACATTCTAGAGAAGGCATTCTTGAAAAGTCATCTTACTCATGAGTTGACACACAACTTGAAGGTAGATTGCCAAAGCTAGTTTTCAAGTTGTCCTTCCAGAATGACTGTGGCCCATTTACTATGACTTTTGGTGTGTCATTTTCTCATTCCCAGACTGTGCTTGTTAGACCTGTGATAGCTTCCCAGGTGCTATATGACCATGTGGAAGGCAGAAAGAGTAGGTTGGTTTTTGTGGATCAATGTACCCCACAGAAGCAAGACCCAGAGATTCAGGAGGAGAATTAAGCTCATTCCTGTGGTCCTAGGAGTTTGAGATCAGGAGAGCTTCAATGAGAAAATGTAGAATTGGGACCTCTCATTTTAGAGTAAAGAGTCCCTGCCTTGGACACAAGTACAACAGAAAAGCTTGTGAGAAAAACAATTCATTCTTGCCACAGAAAGAACAAGTTTTTCCCAAAAAGTTCAACTCAAAGATAGAGTAAGAATTCAGTGACTTCACTACAAGAAATACAGTGCAAACTGGTTTTTGTTGTTGTTGTTGTTGTTGTTGTTGTTGTTTTTGCAAAATGGCAAACCAAAGTCAGTCTCTGACAAAGTTCAAGTGTACTTAAAACCAAAACTTTCTGGATGCACATGAGAAACAATAAAATTCAGGAGAATAAGTCAGTCATCAGCACAGTCCTAGAGAAGAAACTGGATTTTAGGCAAGCACAGTTAACATGGTTGGAGAGTCATCTGAGGAACTCTACAACCAGATAGAGGCCATGGGGAGACATTCCTGTGACTGCAGGGTTTTCTTCTGCCTAGAGCTGAGGATACTTGTATGTTGTCTTACATTCAACATCCAAGAAGCCACCTCAGAGACTCAGAGATTTTCTGTTCCTATAGGGTCTTCGTTTCTTCCTCTCTTATCAATCTAAGGCTTCAGTGGGGACCTGGAATTGTAAAGACCATTTTAGAAATGGAGATTAATAAATGAGAAGTGGTGTGATAATTTGAAAGAAATAAAATATTCATGATACCTCTCTTCTTTTTTGTGAAAAACTCTCTTCTAGGGATGGGCGCAGGACTCATGCATGTAATACCAGCACTTTGGGAGGATGTAGTGGAAGGATTGCTTGAACCCAGAGAGGATTGCAAAACCAGTCTGGGCAACATAGCAAGACTTCACCTCTACAAAACATAAAGAAGTTAGCTGGGCATGGTGGCACGAGTCTGTAGTCCCAGTAGGCTGAGATGGAAGGATCTCCTGACCCAGGAAGTTGAGGCTGTGGTGAGCTGTGATCACGCCACTGCACTCCAGTCTGGGTGTCAGAGTGAGACTTCAACTAGAAAGAGAGAGAGAGAGAGAGAGAGAGAGAGAGAGAGAGAGAGAGAAGAGGAGAGGAGAGGAGAGGTGAGGAGAGAGAGAGGAGAGGAGAGGAGAGGAGAGGAGAGGAGAGGAGAGGAGAGGAGAAAGAAGAAAGAAAGAAAGAGAAAACCTCTTCTTTCTTTCTTTATATTACTTATTTGTCTGTTTGGCAACTATTCATTAAATAATCAATCAATTCATTTACTACACATATATTTTATATATTCTTTGTGCTGTTGCTCTGTTTGTTCTCACTAGGGAAAACTGTTTCTTCCAAAGGTAGAAAATTCTTACAGTTAAAAATGGACTTCCTGGAGCAAGCCTTTCATATGAAAATTTACCTATCCAGAAGCCCATGCCCTAACCCTCACCAAGTCAATATTCTCCTGTCCTAAATCAACATAGGGCCACATACTAGACAACTAGGAACAACCCTTTTGCCCCAAAGCCCTCAGGAATTATTTACTCAAACTTGCCAGTTCTAAACTGTTTATCCTGCTCTGTCCCCACTTTCCTTTGGAAACCCTAATAAAGGCTCTGTCCTAGCCTTTCCCTCAATCTCCTGCTTCTGCCTATTGACCAAAACCAAATGTTCTTCCTGTGGCCCCGTGTGAGATGACTAGACCCAATACTGCCAAAAAACATAAGTAATAAAAATGTTTCAGTGATACCGGCCTCTCTATTATCACTCAGTCACTTTTATAAACTAAGACTCAGGCACTGAATAGTCTCCAAGCCAGGAGACAAGCCCAGTTTAAATGTAGTAAAATTAAAAGCAAAGAGACTTTTTGGGAAGTTGAGGGAAAATGCCCATTTGGTCAAATCTTGAAATTTTAGATTGTGTGAATATCCGAAATTAGGATACAAGGTCCAAAGATCTATGTCTGTAACATGAAGCCTCACACATGTGCAATGATTTACATTTACCACCTGTTTTCATGTGTATAATCCTCTGTGGGGCTTACAATATCCCATTGAGAAAGGAAGGCCATTTTCCACTTCACTGGAGGATTCAGAGACTTAGAGGACAACATGCCCAAAGTCAGAACCAGGGAGTTCTGCTCCCCAAACCAACCAAGACTTCTCCCATGACATCTCAACAGGTCCCACTAATGAAGAAGACCCTTTGCTGACTCCATTATCCTTTATCTCCTGAAGATGAGCAGACAGTATGATGGGAGAAGTAAACCCAGATTTTGCTACCTTTAGGTCTCCCTGTGAGACCTCTGCCTTTTGAGAGGGTTAAACTGGAAGAGTTGACATCCTCAGAGATTGGGAACCTGGGAAGAGAGATTAAGATGTGCCTGAATTGAACAAGAGGATGCTTCCCTGTGCATTCGTTTGCTGGGACTGCTATAAGAGAATTCCACAGAATAGGTAGCTTAAACAACAGAAGTTTATTTTCCCAATGTTGTGGAGGTTGAAAGTCCAACATCAAAGAAGGTAGACTAGCTTTCTCCTCCTTGGCTTGCAGATGGCACCTTCATATAGTGTGCTCACATAAACTTTCCTCGATGCACACGTATCCCTGTTGTCTCTCTGTCAGATTGGATCTTTAAGAGTGATTAAATTAATATAGTCAAAATATAGTCACATTCTAAGATACGGAGAGGTAGGGCTTCAACATATGAATTTGGGGGAAAGGGACACAATTCCATCCATAACACTTTTAAGCGTTTCACCTTTGTCATTTTGTTGTCTTCATCTCATGATTCATCTCTGCACCAACAGAATGATTTTATGAACTAGGCAGAACAGACAAGAATTAGACTCTGGGAGTCAGGTGGGGGGCAAAAATAGGTTTTGCTTACCTGATTTATGTTTCTAACTTCTCAAATATTGATAAAAACCTGTCTTCTCTTTAAGAGGCAGAGAAGTAGAAGAAAGAGCATAAGCCCACACAGGAATTAAAAGTCAGAATTGATACTACAGGAAATCCAGCCATGGGGCAATAGGTGGCCTCAGAAACAAATTGGCTCACTATGATTTGAAGGCTATTGCTGACTGGGAAGACTGACACAGAGAGTCAATACTCCAAAGCAGAACTCCATGTCAGCATCAAAGAGAAAAGAAGCAGTCACAAATGTTATTCAGAGTCAAGGAGGACAAAAAACAAAGATGGGCACACAGCAGTCTCTCCACCACCCTGCCTAACAGACTCCTGCATCAGTCCTGTGCCAATATAACCCTCCCTCTCTTCTCTGGACCTGTGCTGGTTCCACCTCCACCGTCTCATCACTCCACACGCTATTGAGCAATTCCTCTTCAGCATGTAACTCAGATACATAGGCTGTGTGTTATTTCAGCCCTTGAAGATCTCAACTTTGACCCTATCAATTCCACAGCCTTGAAGTTCTGAACTCTACTCAGCAATTTTAGTGATTTCCTGGGTTTGGCACTCTCAGGATCTCCTATGCCAAAACTGTCTTGCACTTGCATCAATGTAGACTTAGAACTTGACTCCTCTGTCAAGTATCTCTCCCTCAAAAGGAACTTTCACAGAAAAGTCTCATGTGGCCTTTCTGAGAACACTAGGAGAAGTGCCCACATACCCCATGGTAAATGGCTTAATTACTTCTAGTAATATTTTTCCTCCTAAGTTCCTCCTGGCTGCCCTGCCTGTGAGAAGTCTTGGCGCTTCCTCTTCTCCCTATGCAGAGTTCCACTCTGCTCATCCTGTCCTCCTCTCTCCCAGGTCTCCATGACCCAACATTCTCTATGCTTGTCATATTTTTTTTTTTAGTTGGAGTCTCACTCTGTTGCCCAGGTTGGAATGCAGTGGCATGCTCACATCTATCCCAGCATGGACCTGTTGGGCTCCGGCAATCCTTCAACCTCAGCGTTCCAGGTAGCCAGAACTACAGGAGTGCACTACCACGCCTGGCTAATTTTTTATTTATTGTAGAGATGAGGTCTTGCCAAGTTGCCCGGGCTGGTCTCAAACCCACGGGCTCAGACAATCCATTCACCTCGGCCTCCCAAAGTGCTGGGATTACAGGCTGAGCCACTGAGCCTGGACCACTTGTCATATTTTAAAATAATGTTTTAACTGATACAAAATACATGCAACATGAAATTTACTCCTTTAAACACTTGTGTCAAGTTGCTAAATTTGTGATACATTGCCTTAGTCAAATAAAATAACATGCATAGGAACAAATTTAATGATAAAATATTTAAACAAAAAAACCAAGGCAGACCAGGTGTGGTGGTTCAGACCTGTAATCCCAGCACTTTGTGAGGCTGAGGCGAGAGAATTGCTTGTGCCCAGGATCAAGACCAACCTGGGAAACATAGCAAGACCTCAACTCTACAAAGAAAATCAGAGAATTAGCTGGGTGTTTTGGTGCATGCCTGTAGTCCCAGCTACTCGGAAGACTGAGGCAGAAGGATCACCTGAGCCCAGGAGATCAAGGCTGAGGTGACCCATGATTGTGCCATTGCACTCTAGCCTGGGCAACAGAGTGGGATCTGATTTTCAAAAAAAGGCAAATTATTTTCATAACCCACTACCTATACTATTTTATCCTTAAAAGTAACAATTTTAAAATTATTAAGACATTTCTTTTCCTCTGCTGAGTGATGGTATATCTAAATTTGTATGTACTGTTTCTCTGTCTCTCTCTCTCTCTCTCTCTCTCTCTCTCTCTCTCTCAATTTCTCCCTCTACACACACACACACACACACACACACACACACACACACAGACATGCACACAGACACACTATCTCTCTAACATATTCTATTCTGGGCTCATTATCCCAGAGATAGAAAAGTAAATGTTTTCGGATTATAAAAATATGATACTTCATGAGGAACTGATGAATTGATGTCACTACATCCGACTTGGGACTCAACATTGGCCTTAGTACAAGGCATTCCCTTCTCTTTTTCTCTAATCTTCGTTCTCATTTTGTTTATAAATCACAAGTGCAATTTCAGAATAAGTCTTTTTTATGATGTCAACATAGATCTTCTAATATGGATTAAATTGTGTTCCCTCAAAATTTATAGGTTAAAATCTTATTCCCTAGTACCGCAGCATGTGACTTTATTTGGAAATAGGGTCATTGCAGATGTATCTCAACCTCCTCTCCTCAATCTTTTGCTTCTTCCCAACTCCCGTATCACCCAACATTTTGGGAATGCTGTTGGAATCAAATTGGAGTCTCTGCTGTTAAAAGCAACCATAATAAAAAAGAGCTAAGGAAAGTCATAAAAAGAAGGTTCTCATGCTTGCATACTGATAACAAGAAACGATTACAAAAGATTCTGCAAAACCACAACGTGTTTTTTTTTTTTTTTAAGATGGCTGACATCAGATGCCTGTTCTCCTCAGAAAGAAGATCTAAGTTACAGGTGAATGATCGTGGCCCAAGAGGAAAGCTGAGGGAAGAGTGCCAAATCTTGTCAGAAAGTTTGTGGAAGGAAGCCAGGGTGCAGAAAAAGAAGGCAGGAAGAGTCTGGCAGAGGTTGATCACCAAAAAACATGATATCTCATGGAAAAGGTAGATGAAGTATTTATTTACTCCCCTGATTCCTGAGACTGACTGCTGACCTCTCAATTGTCAGAGAGCCCCACTGCTCTCACAAGCCTGAAAAATGACATGATAATATGGGAACTTTCTGAAGGCAGAACACTGGATGGCCATCTTGTGCATGTGCACTCTACTCCTCTCACACCTGAACTGAGGCGGTGGCCCCCATACTAGCTGTCCAAGCATTGTGGGCCACTACACTGCCTGGGGAATCTCACCCCTTCTGTTGCCACATCCCCAGCTCCCCTACAAACATACCTTAGAGCCTGCTATGACCTTGGCAACACAGGGGATTGGCAAGATGCTGGAGAGTTGTGGGGATCCCTGGAGTCCTAGCTTTCTGTGCAGGCCACCTGGAAGGGAAGGGAAAACACAGCCTGCAGAAGTGCCCCTTGGGACAATAAAAAGCTGATGCAGTGCTAATCTCTAAATTGGGGGAACATTGTTCCGCCTCAATGGACGGGCAGCACTGGTGTCTGGAAATGGACATGGAGAGGGGGTTATCTCTCATTTCCCCTGTCCACTGAGGATGATGCATCCAAGAAATCTCTCAGTAGGGGGCAGAAGAAATGCAATAGCAGACAGTCTTTCCAGCACTGTTCATGACAGCTGCACCCTCATTGAAAGTGTGCCTGCTGACTGGCTTCTACAAAGTACAGTGCTCATTTTTCTCTCCACACACCAGCAACTTCATTGTAACTAAGTTTGGGCCAGCCACCAAGCTTTCTGCTTTAGGCTGGGGAAAGAGGTTCTGGGACCACTTCATAGCACTTCCAGATGGGTGTTTTCCATGGGCTTCAGTCACATTGCAACCTAGAAATAAAGAAAAGTAAATATCTGAGCTAAAGGTCATGAATCCTGTGACAGGAGCATGATCATGAAGCAGATATCATTCCTGCCTGCCCAGGACAAGGACCTGTTGAAGGCCCCTTCTGTATCCAAAACCCGAGGCCTAAGCACATCCATCTATGAACTGCCTTGGCACATGTATCGGGGTGGGCACTTCCACTTTGCATTGAGTTACCCAGGGCAAGTTGGCCTTTACTGTTAAGTACCACTTACTGGATGGAGTCTAAAAACCACCAAATAAAAATCCTTGCTGACAGAAGGGTATAGTGCTGGGGTACAGAGATAAGCTTCCTCAGTTCACCATATTCCCAGTCCAACAGAAGACAGTGAGTTGGCCTATACAACCAATACATTGCTGCAATAAGCAGTATTTGAGAAAACCATCACACAAAAGCAGTGTATAGCCAAAGAACCTATACGGATCCTTGGTCCCTTGAAAGCACTCAGAGATGATGCCAAATGGTCATACACAGCATATACTGCGTCACATCTTCAAGGGAGAGAAGACTAATAAGAAAAATGTTTCATCCAAATGAAAGCGAATTAAAAATAACAAGTGACAGTTTCTTCAGATGAGAAGGAATCAGCACAAGAATCCTGGCAGTACCAGAAGAGAGTTTTTTGATACCTCCAAAGGATCAGAAAAACTTTCCAGCAATGGATTCTAATAAAAATTAAAATTTTGAGCCGGGCTCGGTGGCTCAGCCTGTAATCCTGCGCCTTGGGAGGCTGAGGTGAGTGGATTGCCTGAGTCCGCGGGTTTGAGACCTGCCTGGGCAACTTGGCAAGACCTCATCTCTACAATAAATCAAAAAATTAGCCGGGCGTGGTAGTGCACGCCTGTAGTTCCAGCTACTTGGAAGGCTGAGGCGGAAGGATCGCCGGAGCCCAGTAGGTCGAGGCTGCGGTGGCCGGGAGCGGCCACTGCACTCCAGTCTGGGCGAGGAGTGAGACTCCAACTCAAAAGAAAGAAAAAATTAAAATTTTGAAATGACAGAAAAAGACTTTGGCATATAGATAGTAGGAAGCTAAATGAGATACAAGAGGATGTTGAAAACCAACACAAAGAAATCAGAAAAGCTATTCAGGATATGAAAGATGAGACAGATAATTAGAGGAAAAAACTTCTGGAAATAAAAAATATAATAAACATATGTCAAAATACAGTTGACAGTTTTAAAAATGAACAAGACCAAGCAGATGAAGTATTTCAGAGCCTGAAGACCATTCTTTTTAATTAACCAAGTCAGACAAAAATTTAAAATTAAAAAATGTAAATGAACAAAGTCTTAAAGAAATATGAGAGCATGTAAGCAGTCAAACTTATGACTCACAGGCATTTCTGAGGAAGAAGAAATTAAAAATGTGGAAAATATATTTGAGGGACTAATTCAGGAAAATTTTCCTTATTATGTTAGAAATGTATACTTTCAGATGCAAGAAATTCAGAGAACACCTGGAAGATGCTATGCAAGATAACCACCACCAGGGCATAAAATCATCAGATTATCCAAGGTCAAGGTGGAAAAAAATTAACCAAAGAGAAGTGTTAAATCATCTACAAAGAAAATTCCATCAATCTAACAGTGGACGTCTCACCAGAAAACTTACAAATCAGAGGAGATTGAGGGCCTATTTTTAGCCTTCTTAAAGAAAACAATGCCAACCAAGAATAGTTCTAACTATGAAATGACTGAAAAAAACCTAGGAAACACTCTTATAGACATTGGCCTGGGCAGAAAATATGACTAAGTCCTCAAAAGAAAATTCAGCAAAAATAAAAATTCACAAGTGGGACCTAATCAAACGGAAGAGTGTGAAAACAACAAAAGAGCTATCAACAGAGGAGATAGACAACGTATAGAGTGGGAGAAAGACTGCTAGCTAGATTAACCAAAAAAAGAAGAGAGAAGATCCAAATAAACATAATCAGAAATGAGAAAAGAAGGCATTACAAATGATACCACAAAATAAAAAAGACAGCCAGACTACCATGAGCAACTGTATACCCACAAAGTAGAAAATCTAAAGGAAATAGGCAAATTCATGGAGAAATACAACTTCTTAAGACTGAACCAGAAATAAATAGAAATCCTAAACAAATTGCAAGTAGTGATATTAAATTAGTAATTTTTAAAACTCCCCTGAAAAAACCCAGGAGCAGATGGATCACAGCCAAATTCTATCAAAGGTACAAGGAGAAACTGAATCCTCCTGAAACTTGTTCAAAAAATTAGGAGAAACGAATTCTCCCTAACTCATTCTTTGAAGTCAGTAGCACTCTGATACCAAACCAGATAAGGACAAAACAACACAACAACAAGAACAACAGAAAATTAAGGGTCAAATCCCTAATGGATAAAATGCAGAAATCCTCAACAAAATTCAACAGCACATCAAAAAGATAATACATCATGATCAATCACACCTTTATTCCAGGGAAGTAAGAATGATTCAACATACACAAATCAAAAAGTGTGACTTATCACATAAACATAATTTAAAACAATATGATTATCTCAATAGATGCAGAAAAGCACTTGATGCAATTTCACATCCCTTCATAATAAAATTCTCAACAAAATAGGCATAGAAGGAACATAAATATTAGAAGCTATTTATGACAAACAGCATCTACCGAATGAGGAAAAACTAAAAGCATTTTTCCTAAGAACTTGAAAAAAAGTGTCCACTTTCATCGCTCCTAGTTAACATATACTGGATGTCCTAGCCAGAACAGTCACAGAAAAGAAAGAAATAAAAGGCATCCAAACTGGAAACTGAAAAGTCAAAGATGAAATACAAACAGCCAAAAAGCATATGAAAAAATACTCAACATTCCTCATTATCCGAGAAATGCAAATGAAAATCACAATGAGATATCATCTTACACCCATTAGAATGGTAACTATTAAACATCAAAGTCCAGGCACAGTGGCTCACACCTGCAATCTCAGCACTTTGGGAGGCTGAGGTGGGAAGGTTGCTTGAAGTTGAGAGTTTGAGACCAGTATAGCAACACAGAAAAAAAAAATAAAGAATTAACCAGATGTGGCTATGCACACTTGTACACTGTAGTCCCAGCTACTTGGCAAGCTGAAGTAGAAGCATCACTTGAACCTAGGAGTTTCCAGCTGCAGTGATCTATGATCATGTCACTGCACTCCAGCCTGGGTGACAGGGTGAGAGTTTATCTCAAAAAAAATAAAAAGTCCGCAATCCCCCTACTGGAAATATACCCGGAGGAACACAACTCACTCTATGATAAAGTTACCTTTGCAAGTTTGTTACTGCAGCATTATTCACAATAGCAAAAAGTGGAACCAACCATGCTGCCCATCGAAAAAGGACTGGATTAAAAAAATGTGGTACATATACACGATGGAATATTACACAGCCATAAATAAGGGCAAAATTATGAACTTCACAGCAACTTGGATTGGTTTAGAGGTTATAATACTAAATGACCTATCACAGAAACAAAGAACTAAATGTCACATGTTTTCACTCATAAGTGGACCTTGAACAACTGTCATAATACTATAAGAAAGGGATTGGCAGTAGTGGGAATCTGTCCCGGGAGGGGGCGGCATACCTCATCAACAAGGGTACCTGCATAACGAACATTTGTATACCAAACCCTGTATTGTACCCCTCATATTTAAAATAAAAACAATGTTTAAAATAAGTCAAAAAGTAACAGATTTGGTGAAGATGCAAAGAAAAGGAAACTCATACACTGTTGGCAGGAATGTAAATTAGTAAAACTTCTATGGAAATAGTGTGGAGATTCATCAAAGAACTAAAAACAGAACTATAAGTTGATCTAGCAATCTCACTCTTGAGTATATGTCCAAAGAGGAAAAAAATCATTATATAAAAGAGACATGTACACGTGTGTTTATTCCAACACTCTTCACAAAATCAAAGACATGGAATCAATCTGTGTCCATCAACAAGTGATTGGATAAAGAAATGTGGCATACACACACATATAATGGAATACTACTCAGCCATAAAAAAATGAAATCGTGTCTTTTCCAGCAACATAGATTAAGCTGCAGGCCATTATCCTAAGTGAAATAACTCAGAAACAGAAAATCAAATGTCACATGTTGAAACCTATAATTGGGGACCAATTAACATATATATATATATATATATATATATATATATATATATATGCGGACATAGATTGTGGAATAATAGACACTGAAGACTCAGAAAGATCAAGGGTGGGTGGAGAGAGATGATAAATTACTCAATGGGTATAATGTACACTATTTGGGTGGTGGTTACACTAAAAACCCATACTTCACCAGTACTCAATATATTCATGTATCAAAACCACACTTGTACCCCCAGGTTTATACAAATAAATAAAAAAGAAAACAATTAGAACAATTGGTGCTCCTCAAGGCATATTCCCAGAAAGCGAACCATTGGATCATATCGAAGGTAAATTTCTAGTTCCATTAGGTATCATCACACTATTTTCCATAGAGGTTGGACTAGTTCATATTCCCACCAACAGTGTAGAAGGGTTCCCTTTTCTCTGCACCTACACCAAAATCTGTTTGTTTGTTTTTTTTAATTAATGATAGCCATCCTTACTGGAGTTAGGTGGTATCTCAATGTAGTTTTGAATTGCATTTCTCTGATAACTAGTGAGGCTGAGCATTTTTTCATGTATCTGTTGGCTGTCCATACATCTTCTTTTGAAAAGTGTCTACTCACGTCCTCCACCCATTTTTAAATACAGCAGGTTTTTTGGTTTTTGTCCTTTAGACTCATTTGAGTTCCTTGTGGATCCAGGATGTTAACCTTTGTCAGATACACCATTAGCAAACATTTTTTTTCCCCATTTTGTAGGTTGTCTCCCCATTCTCATTTCTCAGCAAATGGAATTGGAGACAATCATTCTCAGCAATCTATCACAGAAACAAAGAGCCAAATACCACATGTTCGCACTCATAAGTGGGATCTGAACATTAATCACAAAAGCACAAGGGAGGGATTGGCAGCTGCAGAACACTGCCAGGGAAGGGAGGAAGGGGAGGACATGTAATAACACAAGAGGTACCTGATCCTAATCCAGGGAGAGTGAGGACCAGTTGGAGGCCCAAACTTCACCTGCACATACATTACTTATGTACCTCATCCTGACTTGTACCCCATATCTTTATAATAAAATAAAGTAAATAAATATTAAAATTTGCCAGGCTCAGTGGCTCAGCCTGTAATCCCATGCTTTGGGAGGCTGAGGTGAATGGATTGCCTGAGCCCGCGGGTTCGAGACCTGCCTGGGCAACTTGGCGAGACCTCATCTCTAAAATAAATCAAAAAATTAGCTGGGTGTGGTAGCGCGTGCCTGTAGTTCCAGCTACTTGGAAGACTGAGGTGGAAGGGTCACCAGAGCCCAGCAGGTCAAGGCTGCAGTGGCCGGGAGCGGCCACAGCACTCCGGTCTGGGTGACAGAGTGAGATTCCAACTCAAAAAAAAAAAAAATTAAAATTTATGTAATGGCTTTTTAAAAAGAAAAAAGAAACATAACACTCAGTAAAAAATAAAATAAAATCTATTTATACCCCACACTGGCACCTCCAATGTTTGGGCATAATCACACTGATAATGTTGCTATGTCTATCCTGAAAATGCTATAGTAAATATAGATGCCCAGATAAATATGATCATATAATTGTAAGAAAGCCTTAACAAAAGGCAAGGAAGTGGGCTGTGTAGTAAAGAAATAACCAGACCCAAGGTGAGGTCTCATCTTTACCCTCAGGTACTGGGAGGGGATCTCCATGCCCTTGGAATGTCATGCCTGGCAGGAGTGTCTCTGCTTACTTGGAAGCTTGCTTACTGAATGTTCTAACATGATGCCTTATGACTGAGGCTGTGGGACACAACATATGAATTCTGACATCTGGAAGAATTGTAGACTAAGGGGACAAGTCTGAATTGTAGGAAATAACAAGCCATGAGGATTATGTGATCCTTCCCCAGTCAAATGCTGGGCAAAAAGACTTGAATAAGCTTCCCTGGTTTATCACATTTCACAAGTACTGTCAAATATTGATGGTAGGAAAGTAATGCATTTATGACTCTGCAGAGAGAAAAACAATTAGAAGCTTTACATATGGCTCCTTTACTGGACTCTCCTCTACCTGTTTATTTCCTTGACTAATTTTAACATGTATATTTCCTGGCAATATATTGCAACCGTAAGCATAACACCTATTAGTGAATTCCATGAGTCTTTCTAGTGAATTATTGAACCTAAGGGTAAATATCAAATAATGGAGGGGCTAAGAGCTCTGAACACTAATAGTGAAGAAATAATAAACTTGATTTTAGGAAGAAGGATATTTCAGAGAAGCAGAAAATCCAATGACACACAGGCTTCTCTCTCTGTCAGTACTTCACACATCAAGCCTCAATATTTCCTGCTCCTGGCAGCCTTCAGGGATCATGAAAAAAGTAAGAGCCCCTTCTTTGTATAACTGAAAAAGCCTCTTTGGAGACATTCACAAAACATTTGTAATTGCCTTTGGTAGTTAGCAACTAGGGAAAAAGTTTATCAGAAATGATATCATCTCCCCAAGACCTCACTGTTATTACTGCTACAGGTGAAATAATTGCAGTTCTGAGGGAAGGGGAGGTCACAGAATCAAAAACCTTAATATCCCCCCCGCCACACACACACACTTCGGGCTGTCCTGATCTTCTCACTGAGCAACTATTCTGGCAGTGAGAAAGAGCCAGCTGAATATCTCGGTCTGAGAGACCAGTCTGCAAGGAAAGAAGTCTAAGTACTTGTGTCTGAAAAAAGGATTCCTCCGGGAAAGATACAAAATCAGTGACAAAACCAGCCAGGGACAAGGACTATTTTTTTATATATGAGCTGAGCCAGGAAAGAGAGACAAGCATCCTTTGATGAATACAAATTTAATTTAACAAAATGTTTATCTAGGATGATTGTTGATGAATAGCCCCAGTGGTAATTAAATACTCTTCAAGGTGCTTAAGGATTGTAGTAAATAAATGTTTCCTTTGTTCACATAACCGTGTCTGAATCCTAAAGAAAATTTATGGTAATATTAGACTACTGTATGTTTATAACGTTTTCATGTTTATCCTAAAGAATAGGATGGAAATAGAATTACCTCATCCTGTGATGAAACATGCATCCTATACTGTTTCTGGAATTTAAAAATGTGTTTTTAAAAAAACTGTGTATACATGATATACTTAATGAAGACAATAATTGCCCTCTACTGAAAACACATGGCTCTGATAATTATGCTGAGATTGCTTTCCTTCTTAAAGTTAAGAAAACAACATTTAAGAGAAATGTCACTTTATTTGTTTGTTTGTTTGTTTTGAGTCAGAGTCTCACTCTATCACCCAGGCTGGAGCACAGTGGCATGCTCACAACTACCACAGCCTCGACCTGCTGGGCTCAGGTGATCCTCGCATCTCAGCCTTCCAAGTAGCTGGACATACCGGCATGCGCCCCCAAACCCAGCTACGGTCTTTTTTTAATTTATTGTAGAGATGAGGTCTCACTATTTTGCCCAGGCTGGTTTCGAACTCCTGGGCTCAAGCCATCCTCCTGCCTCAGCCTCACAAAGTGCTCGGATTACAGGCGAACCTCCGCATCTGGTCAGGAAAAGGTCACTTTTTTTATTATGGTGTACAGACAACAGTTATTAGGATCAAATATATCTTGTGTTATTGAATCTGGTTTTTAAAAAAATTCTGTATAGGTCTTTATCAAACTATTTATTTTATTTGAGTAAGAATGCCTGAGATCTATCTACCCACTTGAAATTTTAAGTGGTCACTGCAGTATTGTTTGCTCCAAGTACAATACTGTATAGCAGATCTTTAGAAGCTATTGATCTTGCTTACCTGAGATGTTATATCTGTTAATTAGCAACTCCCCATTTAATCCTCCCCCAACCCAGGTTCCAGCAACAACTTTTCTACTCTCTCCTTCTATGAGGTTGACTATTTTCCATGACAGATATAAGTGAGATTAGGCAGGATGTGTCCTTATCAGACTGTCTTATCTCACTTAACACAATATCTCTCATGTCCATCCATGTTGTGAGTATTGTAGGCTGTTCTCTTCTATTATGGCTGAATGATATTCCACTGTATGTATACATCACAGTTGCTTTAACCATGTGATGGCCATTTAGGTTGTTTCCACTTCTTGTGAATAGTGCTGCAATGAACATGAGAGCTGTAATATTTGGGGGAACTCTGATTTTTCTTCTTTTGCAGAAGGGCTCAGAAGTAGAATTGCTGAATTAGGTGGTCATTCTCTTTTTAAGTATGAAGACCATCTATACTGTTATCCATAGAGGCTGCACCATTTTCCATTTCCAGCAACAGTGCACAAGGGTTCCATCTTCTCTGCATTCGTCACCTTACTTGTTATCTTTGGTTTTTGCTAGTAGACATCATGTCAGATATATAGTGATGCTTTGCTGTGGTTTCATTTGTATTTCTTACATGGTCAGCTAGGTTGAGTACTTTTAATATATCTGTTGGGTATTTGTATGGATGCTTAGAGATATGTCTATTCAAGTTTTTAGGCTACCTGTTATTTATTTATTATTTATTATAGAGATGTGAGGTACAATACAGGGTTAGGTATATAAACATTGATCATGCAGGTACCCTTGTTGATGAGGTATGGCCCTCCCTCCCCTAGCAGTTTCCCTCAACTGCCAATCCTACCCTCCCTCCCCTGATAGTTTTCCACTACTGCCGACAGCTTTCTTATAGCATTATAATTGTTCAAGGTCAGTTTATGAGTGAGAACATGTGGAACTCAGTTCTTTGTTTCTGTGATAAATCACTGAGTATGATCAACTCTAAATCCATCCAAGTTGCTGCAGAATCCATATATTTGTCCTTCTTTATGGCTGCGTAATATTCCATTGTGTGTATGCACCACATTTTTTTTATCCCATCCAGCTTCGATGGGCAACATGGTTGGTTTCATGTTTTGCTATTGTGAATAGAGCTGCAACAAACATACGTGTGCAGGTATCTTTCTTGTAGAATGATTTGAGTTCCTCCGGGTATATTCCCAATAGGGGAATTGCTGGGTCCTATGGAAGGTCAATTTCTAGTTCTTTCAGAAATCACCACACTGTCTTCCAAAGAGGTTGTACTAGTCTGTAGTCCCACCAGCAGTATAGAAGCGTTCCTTTTTCTCCACATCCTCGCCAGCATCTGTTGTTTGTTTTATTAATGATGGTTAGGCTACCTTTTAATGTGGTTATTAGTTTTTTGTGGTGGCTTATGTTTTGCTCTTGAGTTGTAGAAGTTCATTTCGCTATAATTTCAACATCTATAATGCTGAAGATTTTATGTTCTTCTGATTCCATATTATATGTGTCTCTTGAATTTCATTATATTTCAGAAATTTCACTTGACGCCTAATAGTTTAAATTAGCGGGCTCGGTGGCTCAGCCTGTAATCTCGCGCCTTGGGAGGCTGAGGTGAGTGGATTGCCTGAGCCCACGGGTTCGAGACTCGCTTGGGCAACTTGGCGAGACCTCATCTCTACAATAAATCAAAAAAATTAGCCGGGTATGGTAGCACGCGCCTGTAGTTCCAGCTATTTAGAAGGCTGAGGTGGAAGAATCGCTGGAGCCCAGCAGGTCGAGGCTGCAGTGGCCGGGAGCAGCCACTGCACTCCAGTCTGGGCAACAGAGTGAGACTCCAACTAAAAAAAAAAAAAGTTTAAATTAACTTGTGCATTAACATATTGATTAGTACACAGTAAGATATTCATCATAATATAGTTGTAACCTACACTATTTTGTTACATGTTGGTATTTTACATATCATAGTTTAGGAACATAGTGAATTGTTCAATCATTTATTTAATAGACACCCTTATAATTTTCCTCCTATTATGTGCTCTGATGAGTCTTTCTGATACAAAATTAATATTGAGCCAATCTTGCATTTAGTAAATTCAACTTGTATATGAGTCTGTTTACTTTAGGATTACATTGTAACAAGTGCATCTTCATTTTATTAGGATCTTGAAGGCTTTATTCACTGTTTATATTGTCTATACAGTAAATCTTTAACCAGAAATGGAACATTATTTTGGTCAATATTATAAAATAAAGTACTGGTGACCTAAAGTAAAATATCACAGTCAACAAATTATAGGTCTGGATTATTTGAAATACAACTGACATGGATGGATTGTTACATTATCACATTCACTAGGATGCTGTCTTTGCAATAATGCTAGTGCAGTTCAAGTCTGCACTCTACTCCTAATCAGTGTAAATGTAGAAACATCACTTAACTTTCCAATGTCTAATTTATCCTTGTCTTTATAAAAAAATTGTGCCAGTCAATTCATCATACAGTTATGAAAATCAAAGAATATAACATACGTATGGCATTATAGCAGTAATTTATATGTGATACCTGCTACTTCAAGGTTATACATTCAACTGTAGAAAACCTTTTGACAAAAAATAAACTTTAAGTTAACATTTCTCAGTGGGATAGTGGATTTCAGCTGCTATGATCAATGTAACCCATACCTCGTGTTCTCTGTAGGACACTCTGGGTTTCAAGATGAATATTAGTCACTGAGAACTGGCAAAATGGACTCTAGGGATTTGGAAATAGGAATGTCTACTATCTCAGAGTGTGGTTGAAATTATGGGGAATTTATGTCTTCTTTAGCATGTGTCTCCCTTTAGTAAATGAAGTGCAGGTTGAGGTCCACAGATTTTATTCTCAAGCACTTGATTATAGCCACTCTTTGCTCATTCTGTTTAAAGGCATCCCCAAGACACACTTCTGTATGCAGCACCAAGACAATGGAAGATTTTGGGTTGAAGGAGTTTCTTAATGATTTTGAATTTAATTTTTTTCATTCTCACAGAGTTGGCAGGATATGACCATTGGAATGCCTGTATTTTTCTCAAGCCATCATGACAAGCCCCATGAACAACCAGGTATGTGCCACTTAAAATAATTTTTTCCCAAGAATATTGGACTTTCCATTTCCCTTTATTGGACCTTAGATATGGTGGCAAATATGATTTTTCCTATGTTTATGATTTTAAAATAGATCATTAAAAAGCTTCACAACCAAAAGAAGATTTAAAATACTGTTCTGCTGAATTACATGACAAAAAGAGCCAATTTATACAACACTTTTATTTTCTCTGATGATATTTGTTAGGACTAATAATCTGTGTCTATGGTTTGATAGGTTTTCTCCAGGACAGACACAAGAAGATTGCACACATTCCTGTTACCAACAATTGCCCCAGATGCTTCTGACTTAATGGTAATACATATTTTTAACAAATTAAGATTACAACCTTCACAGGCTGTAAGATACAGCTCATTGGAATTTCACAATAGAACACATCTCTTTATGTAACACGTATATCAGGAAACAGAATATTAACAATTCCACAAAAGCTTTTTCTCTCCCCTCAAAGTCACTAACCCCAAGGCTGTAGTTCTGTTGGGCATATTTGTATAAGTGCAACTGTTGGTACATTTGTTTATATCTATGCTAATATTTTAGAGATTATACCACATTTGTCTGTTTGGTACTTTATGCAAATGAAACCAGCATACTTTTTTTCATATCTGGCTTTTATGTCTAGTATATAAGAATTATTTTGTGAACATAGCTTTATTTTTTCATGTTATTGATAGCACTCATTAGTATTGCTTTACAGAATTCTTTTTTTTTTTTTTGAGTTGGAGTCTCACTCTGTCACCCAGGCTGGAGTGCAGTGGAACACTCATGGCCACCCCAGCATTGACCTGCTGGGCTCTGGTGATCCTTCTGCCTCAGCCTTCTATGTAGCCAGACCTACAGGCACGCACTACCATTTCCGGCTAATTTCTGATTGACTGTAGAGACGAAGTCTCACCAACTTGCCTGGGCTGGTCTCAAACTCGCAGGCTTAGGCAATCCACTTACCTCAGTTTACCAAAGTGCTGGGATTACAGGGTGAGCCACCGAGCCCAGCCGCTTCACAGATTTCTGTTGCATGAATATCAAACAACTAGTTGAATAATTTTACTATCAATGGGTATCTGGGTGATTTTGGGTGTGGGCCTATTATGAGTATGGAATAGTGCCACTATACAAATGTGTAAATTTTCTTTTGGTGGTACACACAGGAATGTCTGTTGGGTAAATAATAGAAATATACATAGAAATGAACTTATTTTAACAATCTGATATCTGGTAAGCATAAGTACATACTACCAAGTAGTTTTCCAAATCATTTGTATCTTCTTAATATCACCTGCAGTTTATAAGTTAGTATTTCTCACATACTTGCCAAATTGATCTTTCTTGTCATTTTCTTTTATTCATATTTTTCTTTTCTTTTTTCCTTGTTTTTTGTTTGTTTCCTTCTTGAGTTGAGGTCTCATTCTGTTACCTAGACTGGAGTGTCATGGCATGATCACAGCTCACCACAACTTGAACTCCTGAGTTCAAGCAATTCTCCCACTTCAGCCTCTTGAGTAGCTGAGACTATGGGCAAGTGCCACCACACTTGCCTAATTTTTTGAATTTTTGTAGAGATGGGGTCTCACTATGTTGCCCGGGCTGGTCTCAAACTTCTGGGCTCAAGCAATCTTCCCACCTCAACCTCCCAAAATGCTGGGTTATAAGCATAAGCCATCACTCCTGGCCTTCTTGTCATTCTCATTTGAGCTTTCTGGTAGTGTATGATGGTTGCTGATATTGGTTTCCTTTGAATTTTCCTGATTACTAAGGACAACGAATACTCTTCACAAATTCAAAAGCCACTAAATAACATCCTTCCTAGGATTTCAGATGAAATATTTTGCCTACATTTTACAATTTCTTCTGTGGTCTGCGAGAGTTCTTTATGGTGAGCACAAGTCTTTGTCTTTCTCTCTGTGTACACACACATACACACACCCATGTATGTGTTTTGATGAGATTAAACAATTTTTTTAATACAATCTGTCATTTATTTTGTATAGTCAATCTATTTTGCTTTTGTGAGAAGTATTTTCTTTTTAGACTACAGATATATTGTTTTCCCCCAAATATTTATAACTTATGTTTAACAATTAGATCAGCAACTCATCCAGAATTTATTTCTTGTATAATATAGATAAAGTTTGAGACTTTTCTTTTTTCCAATATGACTGGGATAAATTTCAGATTTTTCTAAAATTGTTGCATTTTGCTTTCTTCCTATTTGCCCTCACTTTCATTGCTTCCCCCAGGTTAATGCCACCCCATCCTCAATGCTATCTTCTCCATTAAATATACTGGAATTGTTTGTGTCTCCTTTTACCTGTTGAAGTTTTGGCAGCCTCACAAGAGCACACCACCATGCTATTTTTGTTGTCAAAGCTCATTCATGAGTCTTTTTGCTCAGATCAATGATGACAGCTATAATTTAAAGAAAATGATGGTGAATGACAGAACAGCCTCCAGGGATGTGGTAACAGGAACGATCTTCTTATTACAGACAACAGTTGGAATCCTGGGCAATTTCTCTCTTCTTTGCCATTACCTCTTCCTTTCCCACACGGAATGCAGGTTGAGGTACACAGATTTGATTCTCAAGCACCTGACTATAGCCAACTTCTTGGTCCTTCTCGCTCAAGGAGTTTCCCAGGTGATAGTAACCTTTGGGTTAAAATATTTCCTCAATGATTTTGAATGCAAACTTGTTTTGTATATTCAGAGAGTGGGCCGGGGAGTCTCCATTAGTACCACCTGTCTCTTGAGTATCTTTCAGACCATCATGATTAGCCCCATGAACATCTGTTGGAAGGTTCTTAAAGTAAAAGTTCCAAAGTATATTGACTCCTCTATTTCCTCTTGCTGGATTCTACACATGGCAATCAATTTTATTTTTCCCATGTATCTTTCATACTGGTCAGGCAAATGGAGTTCCCAAAATAGCACAAAGAAAAATTTGGGATACTGTTCTGTAGTGTACCATGAGAAAATCATTGACTCAATCTATACATCATCAATAATGTTCCCTGAAGCTTTACTTTCTGTGCTCGTAATCTGTGCCAGTGGTTCTATGATTTTCACCTTGTATAAGCATAAGCAGCGAGTCCAACACATTTGTGGTACTAGTAATTCCCCCAGGTCCTCTCCTGAGTCCAGAGCAACCAAAAGCATCCTTGTCTTGGTGAGCACCTTTGTATTTTTTTATACCCTCTCCTCCATCTTTCACATTTCTATTACTTTTTTCCTATTCTCAGTTGGTGGTCGGTGATCACCTCTGACCTAATTTCCGTGTGCTTTCCGACCATCAGACACTTTCTGCGCATGAGCCGTGATTCCACCATATCCAGGTTCTGCTTAGTTTGGATAAGAAATAGAAAATACCCTCATCTAATCAGAAATATGTAAGTTGTGCATTTTTGCACACTGTTCAGTTGTTTAGTCACTCATCACCCTCAAAGTCAATAGAGAATCTTAAGGAAAAGCCACATGTCTTTCGAGGGTAGAATCTACTGAATATTGGGTTTTGTTCAGCTGGTTAAATGTGAATCTACATAACCAAATTGGATGTAAATAAAGCAGGTTGGCCTAAGTTTGATATACCAGCATCCTGTTGACATTAGCTTTAATCAAGTATTCCTTGAAATAAATTACACATATTTGGTCCTACCTCATGCATCTGATTTATCAGAAAGTGGTTTTATTCATAGAAAAATTGCTGAAAGTGAATACAGTGAAAAAATTAGTGGTGTATATTGTTGGTAGACAGTTTTATGTGAATTTTCAGTATTTTACATTCTGAAAATCTATGTCTTTTGTTTTGAAATTTAAATTCATTTACCTTTAAAGTATTTATGAATAAAGTGGGACTTCTCTCATTTTTCTACTTGTTTTCTATATCTCTTATAGCTATTATGTCTCATGTTTTGCATTACTGTCTTCTTTTTTATTAAAAAATTTTTATTTACTCTCACATGCTTTTTTTTAAACTAACATTTTTCTTTAGTAGATATTAGAATATTCAAGTGTTATTCTTTTTATGCAAAATTTATGTTTCCATAAATGAATCTTTCATCAAGATTTTCAAGTTATTTGATGTAAAGTTTGTGATTATAGCCTCATGATTTTTATTCTTTATTCTGATTTTTGTTCTTTATTCTGATTGTTATGCCTGTGGTAAATCCTCTTTTTATATTGCATTTTATAGTACTTACATCTTTTCTCTTTTTTTATATCAATATTTTTTATTTTGATATTGTGGGGTACAGTTAAGGGTTAGGTATACAAATATGCTTCATTCAGACACCCTTGTTGATAAGGGGTGTTTCCCCGCCCCCAGACAGATATTGCTACCGTTAATCCCACCTTCCTTCCCCGCCCCCCCCCGAGTTTCCCACCCCGGTCAGGTCTTTTCTTATAGGATTATGGTGGATGTTCAAGATCCACTATATGAGTGAGAATATGTGATACTCAGTGCTTTGTTTCCGTGAGAGGTCACTCACTATTATAGACTCTAATTCCATCCAGGTGGTGATGAAATTCATGACTTTGTTCTTTTTTACGGCTGCGTAGTATTCCATTATGTATATGTACCACATTTTTTAAATCCAGTCCTCTTTTGATGGACATCATGGTTGCTTCCAGATTCTTGCTATTGTGAACAGTGCTGCGATAAACATACGTGTGCAGGTATCTTTTTATAGAGTGATTTGAGTTCTTCAGGGTATATTCCCACTAGGGGGATTGTGGGGTCGTATGGGAGGTTGATATTTAGAGCTTTTAGGAATCGCCACACTGCTTTCCACAGAGGTTGCACTAGTTTACACTCCCACCAACAGTGTAGAAGTGTTCTCTTTTTGCCACACCCTCTCCAGCAACTGTTATTTTTTGAGTTATTGATAATTGCCATTCTGACTGGGGTTAGGTGGTATCTCAGTGTGGTTTTGATTTGCATCTCCCTGATGATTACTGAGGTTGAACATTTATTCAGGTGTCTGTTGGCTGCTCGGATGTCTTCCTTTGAGAAGTGTCTGTTCATATCTTTTGACCATTTTATAATGGGGTTGTTTG
>CAUYQG010101621.1:0-16388 GCA_963574415.1 Tarsius wallacei
TGAATATTCATAGATCCTTCTGTAAGTTGATAAACACATATATTTAGCCAACCTGTCATCATATTGCCACATAAGCTCTGTGTATAGCTGACAGTGGGGAACAAACTTATTGATTTTCTTATTGATACAGGGACCATATAATTAACACCTGTATTCCCTAATTCAAAGACGACTATGATTGTTATTGGAGTATCAGGGGAAGCTGTGACACATTCGTTTCTGCCACTTTAGATTATTATCTGGAAGATCACAACAGAAAAAACTTAAAAGATGAACCAAACTTAAAAAAAATCATTACTAAAGAATGTTGGCCAGGCTCGGTGGCTCAGCCTGTAATCCCAGCATTTTGGGAGGCCGAGGCAAGAGGATTGCCTGAGCCTGCGGGTTCGAGACCTGCCCGGGCAACTTGGCGAAACCTCGTCTCTACAATAAATCAAAAACTAGCCGGGCATGGTAGCGTGCGCCTGTAGTTCTGGCTACTTGGAAGGCTGAGGCAGAAGGATCGCCGGAGCCCAGCAGGTTGAGGCTGCGGTGGCTGGGAGCATGTCACTGCACTCCAGTCCGGGTGACAGAGTGAGACTTCAACTCAAAAAAAAAGAATGTCAAGAAATGAATTTGACTTGGGAAAGGGTGTTTCTGGTTGCCCTACTGTGACTCCTCAAAGTAGACTCAAATTGAGTCCCTTTGAAGCATTATATGGTAGGCCATTTCAGGTTTCTGCCCTGGTGGGAAAACCAACTGATGCTTTAAGAGATTTAGCAATTGCCAAATATGTTAAGACTCTAGTCATTATACTAACTTTTGTTCGTGAGTTTGCTACTAGTAGGACTATTCATCAGACAGATGGGGCCCTACATCCTTTTTGACCAGGAGATCAGTTCCTCCTAAAGACTTGAAAAGAACAAAGACCTGAATACCAACTTGCTGCCAAGTGAATAGGACTGTTCAAGGTGCTGCTGAATACTCACTAATCATTTAAATTTTCTGGAGTAAAGCCATGGGTACATTATACGTGGGTCAAGGTGGCATTATCAGAAGGCATCCTGCCATCCCAGAAACCAGAAAGACAGAGGGCTTGTGAGTCCTTGGAGGACCCAAAGCCACTCTTTCACAAAATAAATAAGTGAAATGAAAATATATATCCTTTTATGCCTTGCTTGCCCTTCGGCGATTTTCATTTCCTTAGCAAGACAGCTCTTTATTATGATCTCTCAGTCTGCTGCCTCTTCCACTAACCTATCCCACAGACTTGTTCACCTGGATTCCCAGTGGAGTCCAACTGACACTGAGTGGCAACTGTTCTTTAGGACATTCGTCCATCATCTCAGTTTGCTGGTCTTTCAAAATCAAGTTGCCTTTTTTTTTTGAGTTGGAGTCTCACTCTGCCACCCAGGCTGGAGTGCCATGGCACCTGCTTGGTTCCGGCAATCCTTTCACCTCAGCCTTCCAAGTAGCTGGAACTACAGGCGCACGCTATCACGCCCAGCTAATTTTTTATTTACCGTAGAGACGAGGTCTCGCCAGTTGCCTGGGCTGGTCTCGAACCTGTGGGCTCAGATAATTCACTTGCCTCAGCCTCCCAAAGTGCTGGGATCACAGGCTGAACCTGCAAGGCCGGCTCTAAGTTGCCTTTCTCGCCTCGTGCTGTGTCTTTCGGCTTATTGGCTATCGTGCAGCAGGTGTATGAGTTCTGACTCATGTACACTTCTGCAGAATTCTGAGAGCCAGCATAGATCATACTTCTCAGAGGTATCTCACCTGAGGAAAAAAGGGCTGTTGCATTTATATGCTGACTCAAGTCAGCCTTCCATTTTAGAGTATTATCATGGGGACTTTATCTTGCATATCAGCCTTCCAAAGTGCAAGAAGAGTGAATCCCTGCTTCCAGAGAAAGCCCTGAGACAGCTGGAAGTCTGCACTATGATGGTAAGACCCGAGGATATATGAATGATGCACAGACATTACCTTTTATATACGTTTTGTCAGCAAAGGAACAGTTAAATTTAAATTTACAGGCTGGGCATGGTGGCTCAAGCCTGTAATCCCAGCACTTTGGGAGGCCGGAGAGAATTGCCTGGGCTCAGGGGTTCAAGAGCAGCCTGGGCAACTTGGTGAGACCTTGTCTCTACAATAAATCAAAAAATAAGCCAGGTGTAGTAGCACATTGCCTGTGGTTCCAGCTAGGTGGACGGCTGAGCCCAGCAGGTAGAGGTTGTGGTGGCCATGAGCATGCCACTACACTTTAGCCTGTGTGACAGAGTGAGTCTCCAACTCAAAAAAAAAAATTAAACTTATAGAAGAGACCAAATGAGAATAATTTATATCCTGGGATAGGGCTCTAAAGAACTTTAGTTCAAATCCTCATCTCAAGATTATATTTGTTGCCAAAAAACTGCCCACCTACCTATTCAGTGATTTCCCTGAGTCTCTCAACACAAAAAGAGACTAAAAACTATTTGAGATTAAACAGAAGTAAAATATTTTGCTATAATAAAATCACTGTGGTTGGAAATTGGCGCCACTCCATGAGAGAGTGTGCCTGAGCTCAGAGCTGCCGTATGCACTTTATTGGCGCTGGGAAGAGGTAATTGAACCAGAGCAGTTTCTCGCTGAGGTGGATAAATGGGCTTTAGCAGCTAGGCAGGAACCTAATTATCACTCAGGGACACTCTGGACATGCTCCATGAAAGAGACATCTGTGGCCATTTGTGAGCATGTGCACCCAGCACTGGGAAGGCTGCGCAAAGAGGGTCATGTCACCACTTCTGAGCGTCACCGTCCCTCCCTAACCCCACTGTTCATTGTGCCAAGAGGCTCTTTTCCTGGTCATCACTCAGTCATGGGGCAGTCGTGGACAATCCCATTTCTTAAGGTGGACTCTCCACCTCCAGGGCTCTCCAAGCCTAGGTCTGGGAGAGCTGCCATAGAAAAATGGGGCTCCAGAGGAAGAGGAGGACTACCTGACAGTTCCAAGTTAAGAGCAAGAAGGAAATAGAAAAATTCATGAACCAAATCATTGGTTCATAACTTGCTTTATGATGCCAGCTTTGGTCCAAGCGAAGGCGACAAAGGGAGATGAATGATAACAGGGCAGCTGCTACTGCTCAGAACGAGTAGGTGGACAATTCCGGCTGTGGGGCTGCTGGGGGCGCCAGTCTTTGGCTGATCGATTATCCACCATCGCTCATTAAATTGTTTTGTGTTCCGAGGTTCCCTTTAGAAGACTGGTCATGTACTTCATTTGAAGGAAAATCTTTTTTGGTGGAGGGAAGGAAACAGGCATGTGATTTATGAACTACTCGGGCAACAGCAAACCTGTGCTTCAAACTCCTACACATTTTTACCTCATGTCTGTGCCTCATATACCTTAGAAAACATTATTCAACATTATTCAAGAGTCAGGAAGCAGAAGAAATCAAGGTGGAGAGATTCTAGCATCTTATGTAACTACTGAACCCTTCCGATTCTCACCCAGTTATATTTTCACAACATGCAGAGGGTCATTAGGAGATGACTAAGGGAAAAACAAACAAACAAACAAACGAAGAAACCATTAATCCCAGCGCCAAGGCACATACAATAGCCTGGAACAGAGAATGGGAGACTTTTGTCCCAAACGCAAACTAGCATGCCTCTTCTTAAGGCCTGTGCTCTTGTAAAGGCCAGGAAGCCTGTGGGACATCATCTCCCTCAAGCATGCTCCTGTCACTTTGCAAAGGACGGCATCCAAGGCCTTCTATAAATGCACCTCAGCCTGTCTATCTCACAATGGTCCCTCTAGCTCTTCCTTCCCACCAACCCGGCTGTAATAAAAACTAGTTATTTTTGGTGTGCGGGAACCCTGCATTTTCTTGCTCTCTCCTCTAACTAGAATGGTTGATCTCCCAGATCCCACTTGTGGAACTGGAGTGCTTCAAGATTAAGTTCAATTGTCTCCTCCCATCAAAGCCATTCCAGACCCCCTCCTGTGCTCTCATTCTGCCAGGTTTGCCCCTGTGTTACAGCTGTCAGCAGCCTCTGCCTTGTGTTACATCCACCGATACACAGGCAAGTCTCTTCCATTGAGATCTGCATTCCCAGATGCAATTCTCACAGTTAAGTGCCTCCTTCATGACCAAGATAGTGTGTGTGTATATTCTGCACACACACATATAAAGTAAGCAGAGGCACTCAGTACATTCTTACTGAATGAATAGATAAATGAATCAACATTTACCTGAGACATCTTATTCTTTGAAATTTGAAACATGACCCTGAAGGATGAGTGGTACCTGATGAGCAACTCTATGTGCTAGACACTGCAGCAGGTAATTTACACATATTCTCTCACATTTGAAAGTATAAAGCTCTCTCATTCTGATACATATTGTGGTCATTGTGAGTATGATCCCAATGTCATCTAGTTGTACTGGACTGTGGATAAGAATGGGGGCTCCATCAAAGTTTAATGCACCTGCTGAAAGAGGAACATGGGGCTTCCCAATATCACCTCTAGGTATTTATAAGAATCACCCAAGGGGAGTCTCATGAGCCACACACCCGGTCCAGTTATAGCATGAAGCAGCATTAGCCTGACTGCTTGCTCACAGCCAGGTACCCTCATTCACCCTGTGCAGAGCATCCTGTCTCCTAATACCTCAAAGCCAGCAGATGTTCTCGAGGTTGTGCTGGATGAGGAGAACCCTGCCTCCAGCCCACACCACTCTCTGGTTTGTGAACACCAGCAGAGTGGCTTTGGGGTCCAGTTCACAGAAAATTTTCCTGGCTTCTGTAGCCATGGGACTCACAGGAAGGGCTGGGCAGGGCATATGATGTACTGTCTTTCATTTATCCTTGTCAGCCTGTTCCAGCGCAACAGTGATCTCCTCCCAGTCGTGAAACTAAGCCCACATGCGTTCAGTTCATGTAGGGAAGACTAGAGGTGGGGAGGAGGGGGCAGTGTGGGCAGCCCTGACAGCCTGAGCTCTGGCCCCCCTGGCAACATGCTCTGCCAAACAAGTGTCTTTAATAGATTCACTTACATTTGCCAAGCTCTGGGCCGTGTGATTTACATTTATTATCGCATTTTAACTCTTAGTTGGTATAATTCAGTTCTGTGTTGATAATACTATTACCTCCCAATACTAATTAGGAAGCCAACTGCAAGATAAGTTGCCTAAGGTCTCAAAACTAGTGTCAGAATTTGAATCTGAATCCAGGCCCATCTTGCTCCAAAGCTGTGCTTTCAACAATCTGATATATTACTTCCCATGTTAGCCTTTTTCCTCTAATTAATCTGTAAGTTTCTCCCATGCTGTTTGCATATTTATACCTCTCTTATTCAGGGAACTTATCACAAGCTGAGTAGAAACTTGCTGAATTAAGTTATCCTAAATTGCTGAGGGAAGTTACCTTTCCCAGAAACCTATAACTTCTCTTGGGAGCTCCCTATCTCCTTCCTTTAAACAGGAAATATACCTGAAACAAGACTTTTAATTAGTCCCCACTATTAGCTCCTACATCCTGTAATAATTATCTTTGACGATGTCATTTTGAATCCCCTGGGTGGCATGGATATTATGAACTATTAGGCTGTTCTCAAAGCTGACCATCAGTCTGATTCATATTAGGCCAATTACTTTTACGAAAATTAAAATTTGTCAAGGATAGTTTGATGATGAGTCTTGGCAGCTAAAAGGAGCCCTTAACGAGCCATGTAGCACTCTTTGGCAGAAGCACAGTGGTATTTCATCTCAAGGTGAAAGTGTGGTTGATAGTGAAAGTACCAGAGATCAAAGGGACAAACTCCTCTGGATTTGTAATCTTGGACAGAATCCCTGGCTCTCAGTGACTATTGCCAATGGACTCAACCAGTCAGTAAGTGTTTAGTTTTCTTCTATGACACTTGAGGTTCCTCAATAAAGAACAAAGTAGCCAGGCACAATGACTCATGCCTCTAATCCCAGCATTTTGGGAGGCCTGGCAGGATTGCTTGGGCCCAGGAGTTCAAGACCAGTCTAGGTGATGTTGCAAGATCTCATTTCTATGAAAAATTAACTGAGTGTGATGGTATGTGTCTGTACTGCGAGATACGCAGAAGGCTGAGGCGGAAGGATCACCTGAACTCAGGAAGTCAGTGGTGAACAATGACTGTGCCACTGTACTGCAGCCCGGGCAACAGAGTGAGAATCCAACTTGGAAAAAAAAAAAGAACAAATAGAAAACGTGAATCCAGTGGCCATTGGTTTTATAGTTTAGTTGGTATAACAAATGTATTCACTGCCTGCCCAAAAACAATTTTTCTCATTTTACTGCTAACAGAACTCTTTTCTCAGTTAGTTCCAGTTACACCAGCCTCCTTGTGGCCTCTTAGGGCCTTTGCACTGGCTGTTGCTTCTGACTGGAACCCTCTTCTCCCAGATTTTTTGGTGGCTGACCTCCTCCCCTCCTTTACAGTTTCTCCTTGTGTCATCTTCTGGGATATGGGATGGACAGGAGCCAGGGTGTAGAAGGGAGTCTGGGTGGAAGGGACTCAAGTGGCCTATGCTGCCCTGTTTGTTAACCGATGTAGCTTCACTTTTGTGTTTTATATATTGGAATTCCGCATAAGATTTCACTTGTGCCTTAACAAAAAGCTTGAGAAATCATCAGATTGAAAGGGGCAATGCTGGTGATTGGGAGACTTGTTATAAATCATTGTTGTATTAATGAGAAATGACAAAATATGAACCAGGATGATAGGTGGGTGGAAAGAAGTGAATGGAGTTGAGAAATATTTATGGGGGTGAATTCACCAAATTGGCTTATTGTTTGGCCATAGGAGAAAGAACCAGGGATCAGGAATCAGCTCTAAAGTTTCTGACCTGAGTGTTGGATAAGTGGTGACTTTTTACACAGATAAGCGAGGCTTTTTTTCTTTTTTTGATTTTTAATTTACATTGTTTATTTAGTTAGCTATTTTAGAGTTGTGAGGTACAAGCGGGGATTTACTACACAAGCAAGTTGCATGTGGTTGAAATCTGGGCTTCTGGCCGGCCCTCTTCCCCCGTGATAGCGGGCCAGGTCCCCAGTGTGTTGCCACATTCTCCCCTCCCTCCTCCCTCCCCCCTCTGCCCTCCTTCCTCCTCCCTCCTCCCTTCTTACTTCCCCGAGCAGTGCCCACCTTTATGTCAGTGTGAACAGTGATCAGGGTCCATTTGCGAGTGAGGACCTGCGGTGTTCAGTTTTTTGCTTCTTGTTTCTGGGGTCGTTCACTGAGTATGCATCCAAGTTATTGCAAAGGCAATGATTTTGCTCTTCTTTATAACCACATAATATTCCATCATGTATACAAACCACATTTTCTTTATCTAGTTCACTTTTGATGGGTATCTGGGTTGGTTCCATGTTTTGCTATTGTACGTAAACATGTGTGCATATGTCTTTTTGGCAGAGTGATTTATGTTATTGCAAAAGCAATGATTTTGCTCTTCTTTATAACTGCATACTATTCCATCATGTATATGTACCACATTTTCTTTATCTAGTCCACTTTTGATGGGTATCTGGGATGGTTCCATGTTTTTGCTATTGTGAACAGTGCTACAATAAACAAGTGTGCATGTGTCTTTTTGGTAGAGTGATTTCTGTTCCTCTGGGTATATTATCAAAAGAAGGATTGCTGGATCTTATGGAAGCTCAATTTTTAGTTCCTTGGGAAATCATCGTATTGCTTTCCACAGAGGCTGAACTAGCTTATAGTCCCACCAACAATGTAGAAATGTCCCTTTTTCTCTGCAGCTATGCCAGCATCTCTTGTCTTTTGACTTATTAATTATAGCTGTCCTTACTGGAGTTAGGTGGTATTTCACTGTAGTTCTGATTTGCATTTCTCTGATGATTAAAGCGGTTGAACTTTTTTTTTTTCCCAAGTCAAAGTCTCACCCTGTCTCCTAAGCTGGAGTGCAGTGGCACGCTCATGGCCACCGCAGCCTCAACCTGCTGGGCTCAGGCGATCCTTCCATCTTAGCCTTCCAAGTAGCTGGAACTACAGGCATGTGCTACCACACCCAGCTTATTTTTTTATTATTTATTGTAGAGATGAGGTTTCACCAAGTTGCCCAGGCTGGTCTTGAACTCGTGGGCTCGGGCAATTCTCTCACCTCAGTCTCCCAAAGTGCTGGGATTATAGACATGAGCCACTGAACCCAACCCGAACATTTTTTTGTGTGTTTGTTGACTGCTTGCATGTCATCCTTTGAGAAGTGTCTGCTCATGTCCTTTCCCCACTTTTTAATTTTTTTTCTTTCAATGCATTTTAATTTCTTGTAGATCCTGGATGTTAGGCCTTTGTCAGATGTATAGCTTACAAATATTTTTTCCCTTTCTGTGGGTTTTCTCTTTATTTTCTTGATGGTTTCTTTTGCTGTGTAAAAGCTTTTCAGTTTTATAAGGTCCCACCTATCTTAGCTTTTGTTGCATTTTAAGCAAGATATCTTAAATAGAAAATTCATTTTTATTAAGTTTGAGGTGTTTGGAACAAAAATTTTAAAAAATTATCAAAAGTCATTTTCAGGGGGAAGGTCGAGTAGGACCAGAGATGAAGTAGTCATCATTATAAATAATAACGACTGCCATTTGTAAAGGGCTGGCTGTATGTCAAGCATCATATTAAACACTTTATCTCACAGGGTACTTGAAAAGACTTTAAAAACATACAGAACATTTTTTCAAGTTGTATTTCTCATCCTCCTATTTGCTTAAGTTAGTGAAAAGTGGAATATATATGAGGTAAGAGAGGTGCCTAGAAACAGCAGAAAAGGAAGGTATGGGACCTCTGGAAGTACTGAGAACCAGCACCCGAACACCCTCAGCACTGCTTTTCCACCTCTTGTCTGTCCTCCTCTTTAAAGATCAGCTTCGCTCTGACCTTGAGTTGCAGAACAGCTTGCCCAGGACCTCATTTCAATGAGTGGAATATGGCCACCAACAACCCCTAAGCTTGAGATGCGCGGCACTCTTTCTGTCCCAAGTACAAGCTGCCAGAAAAGTGATTCAACTTCCCGCATGTCAAGCGGTGCCCATCTCTGAATGAATCAATTGGGGCCAGGGGACAGAGACACACAGAAACATCATGTTTTTGAAAAGAAGACAAAGCAACATTTCTCAGAATATTAGTGAGGATGGGGTAGTTCCCAGAAATGATAAGAAGCTGGATAAATCAGAAGCTGTCTTCAACAGGAAGCTGTCATCACCCCACTTTACAGATGAGCAACTGGACCAGTCACACAAATGGATGAGATGTCCCTGGAAGGGCTATCCAGCAAGAGTAGAAAAAGGGACTACTTGTGTCCTCTCTGGGACACTCTTGTGTCCTCTCTGCCTGTCCCAGAGGACATCTACAGTTCTGGCTCATGCTCATGGCTTCCTGCAGCCGTCTGTCTGAAGGTGTTCTCTGGACACTGAAGTGTGTGCTGCCCTCACAAAGAGAGGACAAGAAATGCCAGGAAGTTGACCAATTAGAGATGATGGATGCATACTTCGGTTTGTTCACTTCTGCAGAGAACAAATCCAAGGCGTGCTCTGCAAGGTCCTCAGAGTGTCCAAGGGGAGGAGCCCCAGTTGCCCAGTGGTAATCTGATCATGAACACACTCGTTTTTGTCTTTCTTTCCTCTCTTGTCTTGCTTTCCCACTCCCTCATCATACTTCCTCGGAAGCTACTTCCGTCCAAATTATTGTTGCAGCATCTGCCTTGTGAGGGAACTCAAAGTGAGACAGAAACTATGAGGAAAGTTTCGGGTTTATGCAGACAGAAAGGCCAAAGAAAAATTCATGAGGGAGGTCAGAAAACCGAGACCAGAGACCAGAACTCTCTGCTTCCCAAGAAATGCCAGAGCCCTCAGACTTCGCCCTGAGGCACACTAGCATCTTGGCAGCTACTAACAACCGTCATCCATCTCCTGCTTTAACAGTGTTCCCACAGACACCCTGAAGGGAGCCTTTTAATTATTCTCCAGATCAGTTGATAGATCAAATGCACAAGCAGATCAAACGTACAAATGAGCAGCCCATTCCCTTACTATTACTGCCGCTGCTACACTCCTGCCCACAATCTCTGGCCCACATCCAGGATTTCGTTTTGTTTTGAAAACAGCAGAAGCAACCACATGAATTTTCTGCTGGAAAAAAAAAGTACTCCACCAAGCTATTTTTATTTTCTGGCTGACAGTCCTTTCATAGTCTCCAGTGGGTAAGAAATTAATTGAAGGCTTAAAAATACAATTTTTCATAGGTAATTATTATAAACCATTGGGTTGCCTTGCAGAGAGGGGACTGTTTCCAGTCTCAGGCTAACAAAATTTAGTGCATTTTTTGCGTTGTCTCTAAGATACCATTTGCCAATTACCTTTGAAACGCTTCACTGGCAGCTCTCCAAAACAAGCCCTCTCCTTGCTAACAGGGTACATGGGGGAGGTCTAGCCACATCACTTAGAGAGCTTTATGTGCTTAGTCACCCCTAGCACAAGCACTCCCTAAAGGATTGGAGAACAGTTACTTGGACTAATAACTATTCCCCAATATTACTTCTTCTTCTCTGAAGAAGAGGGGATAAAAGAAGATGGCGAAGGAAAGAAGTACCTGGAAGAAGACAGAAAACAGGACTGTTTCCATTCCATTCAAAGAGAATTAGAATTTCACCTTGAACTTCAACCTAAAACTAACTAACTCTCTCTGTCTCTCATTTTCCTCTCTCTCTCAAATCATGTTTCTAGTTGATCTCCAGCATCTCCAATATGACATTTCAATCAATTGACTGGGTCCACAGGGTTTACAAGAAAAGCATGTATATGAGACCCTGTCAAATGTCGGAGATTACTGATTCACACACATTAAGAATTAGGGCACCACAAAATAGAATACACAATTAAGTACAAAGTGAACTACTGCAGGCGGAAAATATTTCTGGGAAGGGAGAGATAAAGCAGGAGGAAGGGAAATCAATGCTTGGATACTCGTCTTGAAAGCACTTAGAGAGTCCTCCCACCCCATGCAGGCTGTGACCGATTGTTCACCACCCCACCAGTTTAGCCCCTTATTGGGTAACGCTGATTCCTAGAATGCTCCTCCTCATGTTGGGCTAAAAACTGGCTCCCAGCAGCCCTGATTCTCCTTCCCTATGGACTCTGTTTCTCCTTTCCCAAGATATATGAAGGAAGTTTCTATGAACTCGCAAGTCTTTTCTTTAATGAGTTCTAATGCCCTGACTTTAAAAGAAGATTGTTCTTTTAACAATTATTAGATTAAACTTACTCTACACCCAATTTTTTAAAAGACATTTTCAAGAAGCCAGATACAGTTTAGTTTAAGCATGACAAAACAAAGTCCAACTCGAACTAAAAGCAGAAACACAAGCTTATATTTGTACACCAATGTTCATAGCAGCATAATTCACAATAGGCAGAAGGTGGAAACAATCAAAATTGATGGATGAATGGGTAAACCAAATTTGGTATATAAACACAACAGAGTATTATTCAGTCTTAAAAAAGAATGAAAATTGGACACAGGCTACAAAATAGATGAACCTTGAAGACATTATGAAATAAAGCAGATACAAAAGGGCAAACATTATATGATTCCACTTATATGAGGTACTTAAATTGTAAAATTCATAGAGACAGAAAGTAGTGTGGCATTTGCCAGAAATTAGGGGAGAAGGGAATAGGGAGTTATTGCTTAACGGGCATAAACTTTCAGTTAGGATGATGAAAAAGTTTTCTAGACAGATGGTAGTGATGGTTGCACAACAGTGTGAATAGACTTAATGCCACAAAACTGTACACTTAAAATGGAAAAGTGATTAAGAAAATACATTTTTGTTACAAATATTTTACCACCACCACACCACAACAAAAAACAGACCAATTTCTGCTCACTGGAATTCTTTTGCCCCTCCAAATCAAGTTTTCTGAATTGATTGTAGACTACTCAGGCTACACCAGACAAAGTATATGAGATCATCCCCCTTGGCCCTTTGCTGAAGCAAATACCCAGAATGGTCATCTCACAGCTCCCATAAGTTTTACCACTTCCCCTGCTGCTTCTGGAGACATGTAGCCATGTATTATAGTTTCATGAGTCATGTCCACTATGGCCCACATCACTGACCCGGGATTACAGATACTGTGGCCTGGGTCAAAGCTGGCAGCCCGGGTTTTTATCTAGAGACACTGGAGTAATGGGATGCCAGAGCAGTACTGAGTCAAAATATTACACATGAGGCCAGAGAGAGAAAGGAACTTGCCCAAGGTCACAGAGGAGAATTTAGATTATTTCAAGTAGCACAAGGAGCTTACTGATCCTGACAACACTCTTGATGACATGCCTGGCACTGCCCTCCCCATCTGGTGCATCCTGGGATTAAGTACAGAAGGCACGTGTTCTGCAGTGTCTGTTTTCTGCATCTATATGATTACAAGCTTCCAGATGGAAACAAATGATCTATTATTTAACAATCTGCCCTCTTTTAAGAGTAGTCTTACTCAGTCTCCTGTCCTTACATAGAGGCTTACACCCCAGATCAGCCATATCAGTCAAGGACTTCTTGCAGAAACTCCTGGATCATTGGATGCGGCAACTCTAATACAGTGCCAGTGTAATGCAGATCAGTTGCCAGATGAAATTGGAAAATCTTGCGTCTTCTGCAGGATTTGCAGTCAATGAAAGTGACAAGGTAGACTGCCTTGACTCCCACTTAAATCACTGACAAATGGGAATAAGACAGAGTTAGGGTAGTTAGTACAAAACACACATGCACACATGAAAGGTACCTATAGAAACCTAGAAGAAACTTAGCTTATTCTTTAGTCTTTTTGCCTCAGTGTAACCATTAGAAAGCATTCAGACATTCTACTGCAGGACAAACAGCAGCCTATCCCATCCCCCCTGGGCAAATCTCCTTCAGATACAAAATCAGGACAACCCAAACCACCACCCCACTTTTGGTCAAGGAATTTGTGAATTGCAAATGTCTAACAAGTCTCTTGCAGGAATCACACTCCACACCCAGGGTTAACCTAATCAGCCCTGTGAACTACATGACACAGATAAGTCCCACCATGGCAGCAATCATGTGACTGACCATCCATCCCTGCTGTCCATCCCCTGACATCATCAGTACCTGCGCTTGCCTGTCCCCTTGTGATGACATGGAAGCAGACCACCACCCAATCACCCTAATGATCTTCCCCCATCAAGGGGAATGGTTACAAGGACTCAACCACAAGCAACCAGGGGCCATTGCCTTGCTAGAGTCTGGTGTGGCCATGTGCTCTTCGAGCCATGGCTGTCACCATGCTTCCTGGCTTTGGTCCCCCTGTCCCCCTCCCCCACCTTGGGGAGGTGAATCTTCTCTCCTTCTCTTTCGCTCTCTAACTTACTTTTAAATAAACTTTTCTTTCTTAACCTTTTTGTGTGTCGCAATTCTTTGCATCTAGTCGGATCTCTGGGTTGCCAGCACGCACCTCCAGCTTGCCAGCCCCAGCAGTGCTGCCCGCCTCCCTGCTCCTCTCCACCCTCATCCGGTCCGTCAGTACCCTGACAACACACACACACAAAGAGATTATTTTATCAAGATATAAACTTCAGAGAAGAGCATGACTGCAGAAGACCTTGGAAAAATTGAAAACTCTTTAAGCATTTAGAAGAACTGATCTTCTTAGGACTGTAGTTAGTCAGTCAGTCAACTTGGTTAGTTAGTTAATTGCTATTAGATTTGCAGAAAAATTAATCTTTCTGTTGTACCTGACTGCAATCAAAACAAAGGTTGTTTTAAATGTAAGATAAATGAGCTTTTAATCAACTCTCTTGTTACATTTACTATGAAACATTGGTCCATTATACATGGATTCCCTTTTTAAGGGCTTTTTCTAGGGCCCTTATCCTGATAAGTGACACGTGTGTGTGTGTGTGTGTGTGTGTGTGTGTGTGCGTGTACACGGTCATGCATCTCCCTGTGCACAGCCTGCTCGTAGCAATTCTTTTGCCTTCCTGCAACATCCCATCAAAACATGGGCCAAGATGACCAGCTACATGTTACAAGTTGAATGAATCAGCAAATGAAGATATTATCTAAACAGCACAATTTCAAACTCACCAGCTCTAGAATAGTATTTTGTATTTTATTTCTAAGAATGGGGAATAAGTGTGCAAGGATACTCTCCCTACCCATGTGGCATCTCTTGATGTTTATATCTTGTGGTTTCAACTTTGGAAAAGGGTTTTCATATCGTGACTCATTTTCTTTTTAAAAAAAAATTTATCAGCCGGGCTCGGTGGCTCAGCCTGTAATCCCGCGCTTTGGGAGGCTGAGGTGAGTGGATTGCCTGAGCCCGCGGGTTCGAGACCCGCCTGGGCAGGCGAGACCTCATCTCTACAATAAATTTAAAAAAATAGCCGGGCGTGGTAGAGCGCGCCTGTAATTCCAGCTACTTGGAAGGCTGAGGTAGAAGGATCGCCAGAACCCAGCAGGTCGAGGCTGCGGTGGCCGGGAGCGGCCACTGCACTCCAGTCTGGGTGACAGAGTGAGACTCCAACTCAAAAAAAAAAAATTATTTTAAATGCGTGGGATTTAAAATTAGATTTAAAATTAAATTCACGATTGGGTACGTAAGTGGTCATCGTACAGGAAAAGTTTGGGTCTCCTTTTGGTCCCCACTCTGCCTGGTTTGGGATCAGGTTCCCTTACTGATGTTTTGTGCCCTCCCCCACCTCCCACAACTCAACTTGAAGAGTTTAGCGCCCCATCAGATGGACTGAGGTCAAGAAAGTTTCTGGGACTTCCAACACAATATCGTGGACTTTGGCCAGTGAGCAGACAAGGGTGAAGGCTGCCGAAAACCAGACTGGAGCTGCTCCCGGCATTGATGTGGCGTCATCGGGCTGCTACAAAGTTCTGGGAAAGGGAAAGCTCCCAAAGCAGCCTGTCAGTCATGAAGGCCCAATTCTTCAGCAGGAGAGCTGAGGGGAAGGTCAAGGGTGTGGGGAGAGCTTGTGTCCTGGTGGCCTGAAGTCACACAGAGGGAGGCTTATTAAATGCTAACAAATACTAAAAAAAAAAGAAAGAAAGGAAAGGTTCTGGCCAAGAGACTCTTCTGACTTCTCCCCACCCTAGAGGCTCCCACCTCTCAGACCTCAGGGCTCGCCTTTGATCCACAACTGTCAGTCCGACACTGAAACTTGCTCTGGTTTTCTCTGAGGTCAGCTTACGTTCCCTGCCTTCTCACCTCCATAACCCAGTCCCATAGTATGATATGGAGCAACCCAATACTCTTAAGAAGGGTGCAAGGAAAACTGAGACTCACAGATCACTTACCATAGTGAACCACAGGATATTAGGATTCAGACTGAATTAAAAGACAGAAGGGGAAGTTCAAATTCCAGCCTTGTTCCTTGTACTTGCTGTGGGATTTTAGAGAATAGCTCATTAACCATACTGAGTTTCAGTTTCCTTGCATTTAAATTGAAAATTTATTTGTTTGGTTGGTTGGTTGCTTTTTAAATATGTATCTTAGTTCCAGGAAGGGCTTTAGGATTAAAATCTCTGTCCTGCCTTGAATCATAGAAGAGTGTTTGAGGAGCAAATGTGTACATGAAAATCATTTAAACTATGACTCTAAAATAAAATGAAATTCAGAACCACTATTATCTGCTCAAAATCTTATTCATGCCAAAATAACTACTCTTATTTAAGCAAAAGTGTATTTGAAGCCCAATAATTTTAACAGCACTAATAAAAATCAGATGAAAAGAAAACCTCCACAGTCCTACCCACCCAACATATCCACTATTTTCTTTTTGCTCGTCTTCTTTTTCAGTTCCTGTCCATAGTCAGTCTGATTTGAATTCATTGTAATCACAGTATGTGTTGTATTGCAAAGTCTACATTTATCCACATTGTCATACACCTGCCAACAAAAGCAAAGGGAAAATATGTAAACAGTTGTTTCTCCTTTTCCACATCCTGTGCTCGGTTCCTTTCCATAAACAAACAGAGAGTAGGCTAGGCGCCTCGGCTCACACCTAAAATCCCAGCACTTTGGGGGGCCAAGATGAGAGGATTGCCTGAGCCTGAGGAGCCCAAGGGCCATTCAGTTCATAATCGTGTTTTGAAACTCGTTTTAAGTGTGGTTTGAAGCTGGTTTTGAATGTGTATTGAAACTTGTTTTAAAACTCAGATGTATGCTTGCTTTCCCGCCCAAGCTCAGCGTATCAAGCCAGCCCAGTAATATACTTTTGGTAAACAAGTTTACATACCAACCCCAGTTTCAGTGCAGGAAAAACCACGGAGTCACGGTGCAGACCCTCTGGCCCCATTTCCTGCTCCACTCCCCTAGTAATCTAACATTCCAGATGTCTCAACCGGTTCCAC
>CAUYQG010101622.1:0-10427 GCA_963574415.1 Tarsius wallacei
AGGTCAGACTACCTACCAGGGAAAACCAATCAGAATAGCAGCAGACTTATCAGCAGAAGCACTACGAGCAAGAAGGGACTGGAGTCCTATATTCAAAGTCCTTAAAGATAAACAATTTCAAACAAGAATTTCCTATCCAGCCAAACTCAGCTTCATGATAGAGAATTAAAATCCTTTCCAAACATCCAATCCCTAAGAGATTAAGAAGCTTCCAGACCAGCTCTTCAGGAGACACTTAAAAAGGTATAAAGCACAGAAGAAAGAAAAAAATGGATGACCACACACTTCCCAAGAGCACAGGAACACAGAATCAACAGAGAATACAGTGCAACAAGAAACTGGGAAGCACACACATGCATCAAACCCAAGGCCAAAAGAAAAGCAAATGAAGAAAAACTTTATAAGAACCTCATGACATGGATAAACAATCACATTTCAATAATCAGCCTGAATGTGAATGGACTAATGCTCCCCTGAAAAGACACAGAGTGGCAAACTGGATAAGAAACCATGACCCAATTATTTGCTGCATCCAGGAAACTCATCTCAACACAAGGGACACAGGCAAACTCAAAGTTAAAGGATGGAAAACTAGTTTCCAAGCAAATGGATCACAGAAGAAGGCAGGAGTTGTGATCTTTATATCAGAAAAAACAACCTTTAAGCTATCAAAAAATTTAAAAAGATATGAAAGGACACTAGCATAATGATAAAAGGTTCAACCCATCAACAAGAAATAGCCATCCTAAACATATATGCACCCATCACAGGAGCACCAGCATTTATAAAGCAGCTACTAAGTAAACTAAAAAAAAGATATTAACTCTAACACTATTATAGTAGGGGACTTGAATACCCCATTAACAGCCCTAGATAGATTATCAAAGCAAAAATTAAACAAGGATATCCAGAACCTAAACTTCACACTCCACCAAATGGACTTAATAGATACCTACAGATTGTTCCACCCAACAACCACAGAATATGCATTCTACTCATCACTACATGGAACGTACCCCAAGATTGATCACATCCTTGGACATAAATGCTGGTGCTCCTGTGATGGGTGCATATATGTTTAGGATGGCTATTTCTTGTTGATGGGTTGAACCTTTTATCATTATGTAGTGTCCTTTTGCATCTTTTTAATTTTTGATAGCTTAAACATATACACCCAACACAGGAGCAACGGCATTTATAAAGCAACTACTAAGTAAGCTAAAAAAAGATATTAACTCTAACACTATTATAGCAAGGGACTTGAATACCCCACTAACAGCCCTAAATAGATCATTGAAGCAAAAAATCAACAAGGAGATCCAGAACCTAAACTTGACACTCTACCAAATGGACTTAATAGATACCTACAGATTATTCCATCTGAATCCACAGAATATACATTCTACTCATCACCACATGGAACATACTCCAAGATTAATCACATCCTTGGCCATAAATCAAGCATAAACAAATTCCATAAGGTTGAAATCTTGCCATGCACACTCTCAGACCACAGTGGTGATGAGTAGAATGTATATTCTGTGGATTCAGATGGAATAATCTGTAGGTATCTATTAAGTCCATTTGGTAGAGTGTCAAGTTTAGGTTCTGGATCTCCTTGTTGACTTTTTGCATCGGTGATCTACCTAGGGTTGTTAGTGGGGTATTCAAGTTCCCTGCTATAATAGTGTTAGAGTCAATACCTTTTTTTAGTTTACTTAGTAGTTGCTTTATAAATGCCGTTGCTCCTGTGTTGGGTGTATATGTTTAAGAAGGGTATTTCTTGTTGATGGTTTGAACCTTTTATCATTATGTAGTGTCCTTTTGCATCTTTTTAATTTTTGATAGCTTAAAGGTTGTTTTGTCTGATAATAAAACCATGACTCCTGCCTTCTTTTGTGATCCATTTGCCTGGAAACTCATTTTCCATCCTTTAACTTTGAGTCTATGTGGGTCCTTTGTACTGTGATGAGTCTCCTGGATGCAGTAAATAATTAGGTCATGGTTTCTTATCCCGTTTGCCATTCTGTGTCTTTTCAGTGGTACATTTAGTCCATTCACATTCAGGCTGTGATTGTTTATCACTGTCATTAGGTTAACGTATGTGTGTGTTTTCAAGTTTCTTGTTGTGCTGTACTCTCTATTGATTCTGTGCTCTGCTGTTCTCTTGGGAAGTGTGTCGTCATTCTTTTTTTTCTTTCTTCTGTGCTTAGTACCTTTTTAAATGTCTCCTGTAGAGCTAGTCTGGAAGTTACATAATCTCTTAGAGATTGGATGTCGGGGAAGGATTTTAATTCTCCATCACTGATGAAGCTGCGTTTGGCTGGATAGAAAATTCTTAGTTGAAATTGTTTGTCTTTGAGGACTTTGAATATAGGGTTCCAGTTCCTTCTTGCTTGTAGTGTTTCTGACTATAGGTCTGCTGCTATTCTAATTGGTTTTCCCCAGTAGGTAGTCTGACCTTTCTTTCTTGCTACCATTAGGATTTTTTCTTTTGTGCCTACTTTGTGTAGGAAAACTTCTATGTGTCTAGGGGTTGGTCTTCTCATTTGATGTGTTGTTTGGGTTCTCTGTATCTCTTATGCTTGGTTAGTCACATCTCTGGTGAGATGGGGAAAGTTTTCTTGGATTACCTCCTGGAACACTTGCTCCAAGTTGTTCTCCATTTCCCTTGCTTCTTCTAGGATACCAATCAGGTGTAGGTTCAGCCTCTTGATATAATCACACATCTCTTGTAGGCTTTGTTCTTTCTTTCTATGTTTTTTACAGATCAGGTTAATTTCATTTTCTGGTCTTCAAGTTCTGAGATTCTTTCTTCAGCTAGATTAATTCGGCTTTTCATGTTTGTCATCTTGTTATCTATTTCCTGGATGAAATTTTTTATTGCCAATATCCCTGTTACAAGTTATTTCAGTATTGCATCTTGTCTTTTGGATCTTATTCACTCTTTCCATCCATTCCCTAATCCCTGTCATATTCTGGGGCCAGTCTTTAGTGACTTCTGTTGTTTGGGCACCAAGTTCTGATTTTTCAGGAGTTTTGTCTTTAGTATACTTGAAATTACCTGAGGTCTTCCTTTGATTTTTCCTCATTTGTTGACAAATCTCTTGTTTTTCTCCTTAGGTCTATTATTCAGTGTCAGTGGGAAAGGCTTTTCCTTCTGGTGTTTGCTCAGTCCTCTGTTCTTGCCTGATCCAGGCTCTGAATTTGTTCTATTTTGAAATAGGATGGTGGATGGGAAGCTTTGCTGTCTCTTGTAGTTTTTGAAAATTGAATAAAGTAGGGCATGGGGCACTAGGAATCAGAAACTACTTATAAATTACAATGTTCACTTATTGTGGTATGTGTTCCCTGAAACTCACTCTCCACCACCACTCTATATGACGATGCAAAGCAGAAACCAATGCAAAAGCAATTGAAGACGCACACACAGATATACACACACACCCCAAAGCAAACCGGAATAACAACAAAGTGAAACAAAACAAGCAACAACAAAAAAAGCAAGAAAACTAAACACACACACACACACACACACATGTCTAGCACAAAGTGAATAGAGAAGTAAAATAGAAAGACTGGAGGAAAACAAAATTAAATTTAAAAAAAGGAATTCAGGTCAAACCCTAACACATATATTGACACACACATTTAACTATAAACAATGAAAATAAAAAAACCCAGAAGAGCAAAAGCCAACAGCAACAACAAAATTGAAAGATGAACACTCAATCATTCACATACACACATCAACAGAAAGTGACAAACAAATGAAAGAAGCAGAAAAAGAAAAGAAAAAAATTTGGGGGGGGGATGCAGATCAAACCCTTACATACACATTCATGCACAAAGGAAAAATATTTTTAAAATAGATGAACTAACAAACAGTCAAAAAATTTTTTTAAATTAAAAAATAATTGAAAATAAAATTTTAAAATACCTGCCCTCTTGTGGCAGTCTCTGTAATTCTTCCTCTAGTCAAGTCTCTCCTGCAGAGCCACCTCTTTCACTTTATCCTCAGGGACTGAAGCAGGGAAAGAGGAGGGGCAGTGGAGGTGAGTGGGGCTGCAGTCCTCCCCTCCCACTCTCGTATAGTCAGGGAGATCTCTGGTGGGGAGGTACGGGATTGTCTCTTCTCAGGTATATACTTTTGCAGGGGGTGCCCCAGTCAGGCCTATCCTGGAATGGGGTTCTCCCATTGTGACTGATTTCCAGACTCCACCTGGGTTTGTCTCTCTCAGTTGTGCCCCAGCTGTGTGGGTCTGACATTCAGAGGATTGCTGGGGATAGAGGGTTTGCGTCAGCCCCAGACTCACCACTGATCTCTTTGGAGTTCTTCCTTGTCCTTTTCTGGTCACATCCTTTGTCCCATGGCTGGATCAGGGTAGGGGTGGGGCACCTGGAAATCTGCACTCATCAGGTCCCTCCAAAGTTTGTGCTTTCAGGATATTTCCTCTGGGTCACGATCAAGCCCTGAGTAGTTGATCTGCCAGTCACAGAGATTAGGACTATTGCTCTGTGGTGAGCTAGTTGGAGCACCTTCCTGCCCTGCTTTCAAGATGGTGGTGGGGTGCCTCTCTTGTCCTCTTCTGTGGGACTTTGCCTCTGAACTCCCTCTGCAGTCCCTGCTGCCAGTGCTCTGCTAGGCCTTGAAGTGGTGAAGCACAGCTAGGAGCCAGCAGTCTCTCTCCTGCTGCACCGGTGAGGGAGAGCCTCGAGAGATAGTTTCTCCTCGCCACTCTTTCATAGGAAAACTTCTGTCCATTTTTTAAAAAACAATGGTGCTCGGCTTCTGCGACCTGGGAAGAGCCAGGGACAAAGTAGAGAAGCTGCAGCACTACCTGTTGCACCAGGGGCCTGACCACCTGCTCACAAGCCCCCACTTAGACAATCTCTCCCAGCATTTTCTTCCCAGAAAGGGTTTGTTGATTTAAAAAAAAAAAAGAAAGAAAATGGTGCTATGCTTCTGCATCCTGGGAATCGCTAGAGTCCAAGCCCAGCCACTGTGGCATCAGCCGTTGCACCAAGGAGAGCCCTGGCCACCAGCTTCCTAGCCCTCGCGCAGTCAACCACTCACATGCCCACTCACTCACCAGCACTTACACAAAATTTTCCAGGTCAAGGCTGCGGTGGCCGGGAGTGGCCACTGCACTCCAGTCTGGGCGACAGAGTGAGACTCCAACTCAAAAAAAAAAAAAAAAATTTTCCATACACTCACTCACTCACACGGGAACTCACATAGTCCATCTGGCTCGGCCGCCATCTTCCCGACCTCCCTAGGTTTGGTACTTTTAAAAAGTACCTTCAGGTAATTATATTATTCAACCAGACTGAGAATTCTTATCAACTTGTAACTAATAGGTAACCTGGGAAGGCTTAAATTTGTTTTAACAATATGATTTAATGAGACTTAATGACATCTATAATACGTTTTTATTTTGTCCCAACAAAGGGTCTAAACAGACTCATCAAAGAGCAGTACCTTAAAATTTGCATGTTTATTTTATGATAATCAAGTATCACAATTCATAATTGTATTTATTTTGATAGAAGAATAGGATAAAATAAAATTTAAATTGATTCTGGCATGCTTTAAATACATGCACAGAAATAAATTATATGCATCATCAAAGTTCCTAAGCTTATGTTCCTAAACTTAATACCTGCTAATACCCTTAAAAGACCCAACACAATTCTACTAGAGAACTTGGCCTTATGGCTTAGATATTTCCCTGTGCTATGGTTTGAATGCGAGCCCTCCAAAATACATGGGTTGAAACTTAATGGCCAATGTGATGATATTAGGAGTTGGGGTCTTTAGAAGTGGTTAGATGATGAGGGCTCCTCTCTCATTAACAGGATTATGTTATAAAAGAGACTTCATGAAACATCTGGCTAACTTGCCCTTCTGCTTTCCAACCTCTGCCATATGAGGATACAACATTCTTCCCTTCCAAAGTATGCAGCTGAAAGGCCCTCACCAGATACCTTGATCTTAGACTTTCCAGAAATGTGAGAAATTAAATTTCTCTTTTTTATAAATTACCCAGTCTCAGATATTTTACGACAACACAGAATGAACTAAGACCATGGCTACTGATCTTAGAAGCCCAAACAGTTCTTCTGGAGAACTTGGCCTGGCGACTTAGATATTTCCCTCAAGCCTTGTCACTATGAACCCAAAACAGTGAAAAACTCACACTCATTTATCTGTCAAAGGAAGGAAAGGAAAGCTCTGCTCACTTTGTAAATGCTTAATTATAGAAACTCTGAAATGGTCAAAGAACACTGATTTTTATAATACGCATAACTGTCTTTCTGTCGTATTCATTTATAAAGTAAAGATGCATTAGGATTTGCAAATATAGGAAGATTTATAGGTCATTTTTTCTTTTCTTTACCTATGTCATGATAAATTAAAAATTAAATTTTAAATGCTAAGAGTAAGCACTCTTTCATTTACTTTTGGCTTTATTCTGCTAGAAGTGTGACTTTGTCACGAAGTATTTAATAATAATATTATTTTCACTTGGGTTTTGTACTAAATAGAAGCCTAGGGTGCTTAGCTGCCCAGACCTACAGCAGCTTTTGGAGGAAATCATCCACATACTTTATAATAGGTGATGTCACCTTCTTGGCAACAAATAATTAGCCAATGATAGTTAATGGCCTATAACATAGTCTACCCAAGATTTATACCACTTAAATCACAGACTCCCCAAGCACTTGAAATCTTCAACGTGATGACTGATGGTTGGTGAACTTCTGGATAGCCTCAAAATGAGGAGTCAGTTTTTCGAAAAACCAGCCAATTAGAGGGTTGAAACTTTCAGCCCCAGTCCCTGGTCTCCAGGGAGGGGAGAGAAACTAAAAGTTGAGTTGATCACCAATGGTGAGTGATTCAGTCAATCATGTATACAGAAAAAAGCCTTCATAAAAACCCAGAGGAACAAAGTTTGGAGAGCTTTTGGATTGCTGAATACAAGGAGGTTCTGGGAGGTAGCATACCCAGAGAAAGCATGAAAGGTCTGCACCCCTTTCCTCATATCTTGCCCTATGTATCTCTTCTATCTGGCTATCAATTGTATCTTTTGTAGTAGCCTAAACAATAAATGGGTAAAAAAAAGTGTTTCCCTGAATTCTATAAGCCACTCTAGCAAATTAACCCAAGGAGGGAGTTGTAGGGAACACTGATTTGTAACTACTTCATCAGAACAGGTCACAACCTGAGACTTATGACTGTCATCTGAAGTAGGGTCTATTTTGTGGGACTGAGCCCTGTGGAACCCCTGACACTAGCTCCAGATGAGAGTGTGGAAAAGAGTGTCAGAAAAGAGTTAATTACAGGACACCCAGGTAATTCCTGAAAGAGAATTGCTTGGTTTATGGGGAAAAGCTCCCTCACATTGAGTGTTAAAAGTGTCCTGAAAGTATTGAGAGTGGCGAGAGGTGTGTGAAAGTAAGAAAAATACAGTTAAAAAAAAAAAAAAAAAACTTCAATGTTTATTGGGATTTGGGGAGAGTGGTTGGTTGTTTTGTTTTGTTTTTTAGACACGGGCTAACCACTTTGCCCATTATTTCTTGTCAAGAAGGTGACATCACCAAGTATGTTGGTGATTTCCTCCAAAAGCTGGTGTAGGTCTGGGTAGCCAAGAACCCTAGGCTTCTATTCTATACGTGTATTCTTGACTCCTAAACCAGTGATGGCACGTTTCATTCTTTTTTTTCTGTTCTCCAATTCCCCATCTTCAGTGGATTTTCGTCAATGATTTATGATGGATTAAACTCTTGCTCTATTAGAAATAGAGGGCTAAGAGTTCAGGTGAAATTTTGTGCCGTTACACAGTGGCTGTTGTTCCCCTCCTCCAGGGTTGCATTTCCAGAGATGCTTTTTCAGAACTTTTGTCAATCTTCCCCCGACCCCCTTTGGACCTGCTGGGATCCCCAGAAAAGAGTATATAAAATTGCTCTTCTATTTGTGAGCCTCTTGGGCTCCTTAATATCATGCCAATTCATACTTATCTTTCATCAATCTGTCAATTTTAGCTTACTGGTATCTTCTTACATCTGTCCCAAGCAAGCAAAATGCTCAGGTCCCATATTTCTCTGAAGATACCTGTCTCTTCTTATATTTTAGGCTAGTTGGCTGTCTTACACATTCAGCTGTTTTCTGGGTTCAAGGAAAGTTATGAACTTTCAGTTCGTTCATTTCTTTTTGCTGTTAGGGTATGTGTGAAAACCTTTCCAGCTTTCTACATTCTGAAGCAGAAACCCAAAGTCTAGGAATTGGATTTTTAAAAGCTTTCCAGATGATTTTAATTCATATCCAAGGTTAATGACCATTGCCTTTTAGGAATAATTGTTGAAGCCAGTTAGATTCCTTCATTCAGAATATGTCTCCCTTGCCTTTTTCTGGTCATGCTGTACCACTGAAAATATGACAGGTAATCCTTTTTAAGCTAAAAGCAGATTAATCAATGTCACTAAGTTTATCTGCTTCCCAGTGTTTATGTCCCTTTTTACTTATATTATCCAGGACTTTTTTCTGAGGCTATTTGCTTGATTTTATTACGATGACATTTCTGGAGTGGTTGCCAAACTAAATATATAGATTTCTAACTTAATTTTTTAAAAAGACAAAAAATTTTTTAAAATGAAAGGATGGAAAGATTTAGAAAAGATAACTCCACAAATAAATTTACTTATACACTTTTCAAACCAGAGAATGACAAGCATAAACAAAAAAGTGGAACATGAATGGAAAAAAGAGAAAGAGAAAAACATATATTCAGCAATCATCTTGCCACATATACAATTGAGGAAGAAATATGTCAGGTATATATGATTTTTCCAAGTCAAAATACTTGATGTAAAATCCAAAATGGCAAACTATAAAACTGCACATTTTTAAATTGTAACAATATTGAAACAAAAATAAAAAGTTAGTCAGATTTGCATTATTTGAAAAAAAAAACAGAAACTCAAAAAAGCAAATGATCACTAAAAACAATTCTTAAAATGTTCTGTACTGTAACTTTTGCAAGAATTTCCAATGTTTGCATTTCTGCTTTCTTTGAAAATTGAGACCTTTTTATCAATTTTTACAGAGATTACTTTTTGAGAAATTACTAAAATTTTCTTATATTTGTCCATCCAATATTTGTAACTTGTAATTACTATATTATAGGGACTATTTCCTAATATACTAATATTCTACAATTTTTGAAACTTCCCAGTTTCTCCAAGCTTTACATATCTACAGTGAAGTCAGAAGAGACAATTCTCTCAGAAATGTCCAACAAATATTGAAAGAACATCTAAAGATACTAAAGAAAATGTACAAAATGAAGATCATTAGACCTATTCTGACTCTGATTTATCTTGCTTCTACATCTGCCCCCTTCAATTCATCATAGAAATGCATACACAAACAGGGATATACCCATGTATTTATAGATAACTGATTTATGTCACTGGAAACATTCAAAAGTAAAATGTAACTTCCAATTTTACATCCAGTACATGTCATACTATTCTATTTCACATTTTAACTATGCACCCAATTAAGCGTGTTTATGGCATATTTGTAACAAAAAGGAAGTGGTAAATTCTGAAACATGTTTTCTTTCATTCCAGTCTCAACAAGTCTTCATTTTTACCTAGCCATCTACTTATTCGCTTGCTATTCTAAAACATAAAATCAGTGATTGCTGTAAAATTTAATACTAGGAGTTTAATACCAGGAGTCATTGATGCTGTAAACATAGTTTAAAATAATCCCCCAAATTAACAACACACTGCTTAAATTATGTCTGTTAAAAGCACCTTTATTAGGTACACATTTTAACTGATATCAACAATTGCTAGAGAATTTGGAAGTCAATGGACCAAAAAAGAAGCATTACCAATTAGTGCTTTTACAATCTGTGAGCAATTTGGAAACAGGTTTCCAAATGTAGACAAGAACAAAAAACATTCAAGAAACCACTGATGAACAAACCCTGGAGTGTGTAGGCTGTAGGTCGGAATTTACCATGATTTTCAGGTAGCTCTAGGCCACTTATCTGCAGAGGATTGACCTCTCGTCAATGTATATACTTTATATACATTGGTGTATATATTTTACTTTTTTTTTTTTTTTTTTTTTTTAGAGTTGGAGTCCCACTCGATCGCCCAGACTGGAGTGCAGTGGCTGCTCCCGGCCACCGCAGCCTCAACCCGCTGGGCTCCGAAGATCCTTCCGCCTCAGCCTTCCAAGTGGCTGGAACTACAGGCACGTGCTACCACGCCCGGCTATTTTTTTTTTTTTTTTTTTTTTTATTTATTGTAGAGATGAGGTTTCGCCTGCCCAGGCGGGTCTCGAACCCGCGGGCTCAGGCAATCCACTCACCTCAGCCTCCCAAGGTGCGGGATTACAGGCTGAGCCA
>CAUYQG010101635.1:0-44722 GCA_963574415.1 Tarsius wallacei
ATGCAGGCCGGGCTCGGTGGCTCAGCCTGTAATCTCAGCACTTTGGGAGGCCAAGGTGAGTGGATTGCCTGAGCCTGCGGGTTCGAGACTTGCCCCGGCAACTTGGTGAGACCTCATCTCTACAATAAATCAAAAATTAGCCGGGCGTGGTAGCACGTGCCTGTAGTTCCAGCTATACTTGGACGGCTGAGGCAGAAGGATCGCCGGAGCCCAGCAGGTTGAGGCTGCGGTGGCTGGGAACATGCCACTGTACTCCAGTCTGGGCGATGGAGTGAGACTCCAACTCAAAGAAAAAAAAAAGTGTATACATTTTTTTAGCACCCCTGTATATAAAGATTCCCTTTCAATTTATGGAATTTCTCATAAAAATCTATGATGGTAAAAACAAATCTGATTAAAAATATTTGTTGATTGTGTACTTTGTAGTTCCTCAAACTTAACAATTCTTCTGAAAATCACACATCAAAAATTATCCGACTGAAGCCTATAGGACTGCTATTTTTGTAAGTCAACTTTGGTCAAATAGTAGCAATTTCTACATAATACTACAAATACATTCAAATTATTTTGGAAACGAATTAAAGATAAATGAAGAGCTGCTTGTCATGGTGGCTCATGCCTGTAATCCCAACGCTTTGGGAGGCTGAGGCAGAATTGCTTGAGGCCAAGAGTTTGAAACCAGCCTGGGACTCCCCCCTTCCCCCATTGATAATAAAAATAAAAATTAGCCAGGCATGTTGGTTTACACCTGTAGTCCTAGCTACTCAAGAGGATGAGGCACAAGGATTGCTTGAGCCTCGGAGTTTGAGGTTGCAGTGAGCCATAGTCACACAGTTGCATACCAGCCTGGGCAACAAAGCAAGACCCTGTGTCTAAAAAAAATTTAAAAATTTAAAAAAAGATAAACGAAGACATAAACAAAATAAGCACTTACGGCAAATACTTACAAAATACTCATCACTACAATAAGAGCAGCGTTATAGCGTTCTACTTCCTCTTTCTTTCCTGCAGATCACAAGGAAAAGAGTACATTGGAATGAGGATTGTGATTACAACTGATATCAATTTAATGCTTGAAAAGAGCTAAAAAAGAAAATTTAAAAAGTATTTGTAAAGACAAAGTAATCCTTCAAATTTGGCCTATATTACAAATTAATTTACTATAAAATTATAAGCAATTCAATACATCATGCACAATGTCTACATAAGTACTCTCTGCAAATAATATTTGAGGTGGGTTTATATAGAAAGTTTTTCTCCTTTAAAAAAAAAAAAGTAGTCATTTGGCCAGGCACAGTGGCTCACACCAGTAATCCCAGAACTTTGGGAGGCCGAGGAGGAAGGATCATTTGAGCCCAGGAAGTCAAGGCCACCCTTGGCAACATAGCAAGACCTCACCTCTACAAAAAAAGTCAAACAATTGACCAGGCGTGGTGGTGCACACCTGTAGTCCCATCTACTCAGGAGGCTGAGGTAGAAGGATCGCCTGAACCCAGGAGGTTGAGGCTGCAGTGAGCCATAACTGTGCCACTATATTCTAGCCTGGGCTATCAAGTGTGAGACCTTGACTCAAAAAATACAAAAGTCATACTCACATATTCATTGTTGCCCACTTTGAAATTCCAAATTAAAGAACCATTAAACACAAATGGTGATAAACATTCACACTAAGATATAAGGCTCAAAAGAAAATTTGATAATTGCAGAAAGATAAGAAGGTATGACAGTTTTATAGCTCTGAGAGGGAGAGAATAAGTAGAAGTAGGATGTCTTCAGAATTAAGAATGGGGATAATAAAAGTTAAATTCCATCTTTGCAGTTTTACTGGGCTGACCCGGATATACGTAAGGACTAAGAGCAGTACACACAAATGTACAAATCAAATATCTACAGATGCCAGCAAATAAGTGAGCAAAGTGGTCCAGAAGTCGGGAGGGCGGTGACAGTGGTGGCGACTGTCAGGCTGGGGAGCACATTCAGGCTAACTGGGCAGCTGCTACTAAGCTCCTACCAACTGTTGCTATGAAGGCATTTGGGTCCTGGGCTGTCAAATCTGAGTTTTTATAGAAAAATGTCCGATTTTCAAAATGCCATGTGGGCCATATGCCTTTTATAGCCATATGTTTGTCATTTCACAACCGATCTTTTATACTTTCATGTTAATTATCTTTAAGGAGTGAAGACTTCTACAAACATCATCAATAAAGGATAGGAAGAAAGGGAGACCTCCTAACTGACATATCTTACCAACAGGAGGCACATTCTGCTTCATATAACTAAACTAAAATCTTTCATCTCTGTTTACCAAATGATAGCTACCTGTGATATCCCCTTTGGCCTCTAAGCCCACATCTCCGGAGGAACGCTGAGAAGAAAGCTTAGGAACGGCTTCTGCTGTTCGGTTGAATGTTCGCCTTCTCCTTCGTAGGCCACTAACTTTTCCAGGGTCTTCAATGGGCTGATTTAATATAGATTCTTCCATCAACAAATCTGTTTCTAACAACAACAACAAAGAATCTTTAGACAATAGGGAAACCTCACCTATAAGATGCAAGGGTTGTTGTTTTGCTTGTTTGCTTAAGCCTTGGTGACATTGAATATTCCTAGGTTCTTATGGCCTAGATTCAAACTTTACTCTTAATGAAAAGCTGTAGAGAATACAATGACCCCATAATGAGGTTTCATTATTCTAGGAAAAAATGTGTATTAATAAATGATGGGATCATCAGAGCAAATTTGCCATGTGCTATATTAAATATTAATGTAATGATTTCAGTTATAGAAACAACAGGCTATCCACTTACACTGGATCATTAGAAAGAATTCCGAGATAGGCTAAGGTTCTTGTCAACCTTAAAGGAAAGAGTAGCAAATAATAGCTCTAATTTTCAGTAAGAGTTTGCAAAAAAGGAAGCAAAGAAAATCTGCAAACAACCTAAAAACCTCATTTTTTGTCATTTGTTCCCATCTTTTCCTTTGCCAGATTTTTTTTTAAATTAAAAGTTCATTACCTAATAGCTAAACTAGTTCTTGAGCTTCATTTCCTCTGCTCTTGAGGAAGAGTTTAATAATGAAGTAGTCAACAGAAGAAAGGTAAGGACAATAATCAACAAACTAAATGATTAAGCCTTAAATACCTCTAGTTGACTGATCACCAACTTTTCTTCACCTAAAATTAATTATGCTTATATATGTATATATATATATATTTTTTTCTCATGTATATGCCAAGAACTATGCAAACAGAACAACTGTATTGCTTCTCCCAGTTAGCCTCTACCACCCACCTCCAACAAATCCATACATATGCATACTACCATCACTAAGTGGGCCTGCATAAACTCTGGAAAGCTGCATCTGATGATGGAGGTGTGTGTCCTAGGACTTTCTAGATTTTAGACAGCAAAAACATATATCTATAATTGGGTTATGCAGTCCCTCACTACAGTCAGCCTCCTTGGCTCCTTACAGAGACAGGAAGTACGACAGCTTATAACTGTGTGATCTTGACAAATCACTTAACCTTTGTTTCAAGTTTCTTTTTAATAAAATGGAAGAAAATACTTGTATCTGCACACCAGGATTATTATGAGTCTGAAATGAGTTAACATTTATAAGACACATAGAACTTTATTATATGCCCACATACGATAAATATTATATAAGTTTTGTTAGATCAATGAAAACAAAAATATTTGAAACTTGGCTGGGTGCAGTGGTTTATGCTATAATCCCAGCATTTTGAGAGGCTGAGACAGAAGGATTGCTTGAGCCCAGGAGTTCAAGACTAGCCTGGGCAACTTATCAAGACCTTGTCTCTACAAAAAAAAAAATCAAAAAAATTAGCTGAGCATGGTGGCATGTGTCTGTAGTCCCAGCTACTCAGGAGGCTGAGGTGGGAGGATCGCTTGAGCCCAGGAGTTTGAGGCTGCAGCGGTCAGTGAGCCTACATAACAGAGTAAGACTGCAATTAAAAAAAAAAAGCATTGAAACTTACAAGTGGTACAGCAAGTAAAACAGTGGAAACCACTTCAGTGGGAGTCATTCCAATACCATCTACCGGTTCCCGCTATGAATCCAAATGAAGAATCAATCTATTTTGTTAATAAAGGCTATCTTTAAGTGGACACCAAAGTGAGGCCCAAACTTTACCTGTACAATGACCATTTGTATACCAACCCTGAACTGTACCCCGCATCTTTAAAATAAAAAATAAATAAATGCTTCCTTCACAAAAATTGATAAGTAAAAAATGTACAAACCAAGTTGTTTGAAATAGTCCTCCAACGAACTCCAAGAAGTCTTCTCGATCAAAGATTTGACAAGTCCCCATGGCTGTTTTCTGTACTTCAAATCTGTAGAAACTCTAATAGAATAAGAAGGAAAGAAGAAACTTTATTTAAAGAACAGACTTTAGCCAGGGGAGGAGGAGGACTCATAACATCAATAAGGGTACCCATACTTTTACCTGTAGGGATGTACCTAACCCCCATTTGTACCCCACATTTTAAAAAGAAAATAAAAAAGAAAATAAATAAAGAACAGACTTTAGTTATATTAACATTGCAATTAAATGTAAGATTGCATTCAGTAGAAAGCCAAAAGTATTCAAAGTTATTAAGATTACAAAAAAAATTTGTTCATTTTGATGACACCTTTAAAAAAAAATGTGTGCTAATAATTTCATCAAATTTTCCTTCTAAGTACTTGCCATTTTTTTCTTTCCTTTTCCTAGCCCTGAGTTTTCTTTACCTAAATAGATAAAGGACTCAAAATAAATGCTAATTTTTAAAGATTCCTTGTATAGTCCTGGCACAATGGCTCACACCTGAAATCCCAGCACTTTGGGAGGCGGAGGCAAGAAATCCTCTCTACCTGAACCCACAGGTTCAAGACCAGTCTGTGCAACTTGGCGAGATCTCGTCTCTACAATAAATCAAAAAATTAGTTGAGTGTGGTGGTGCGCCTATAGTTCCAGCTACTTGGAAGGCTGAAGCGGACGGATTGCCTGAGCCCAGGAAGTCAAGGCTGCAGTGAGCCACTGCACTCCAGCCGTGACAGAGTTAGACTCTTGCTCAAAAAAAAAAAAAAAAAAAAATCTCTAGGAGCCATACATTAGTTGAAAGTAACTACATTAACTAAGACTTGGTCAAACATATGACAGCCCATCGCTTTCTGTAGTGCACCAACATTTCTCTTTTCCCATTGCATCAGAGTTAGTTACTGCATACTATGTGCTCCCCAAGAACTCTCAGCCCTCTTGACACTAAACAGGGTCACATGGCTGGTTCTAGTCAATGGATCATGAGCACAATTCTAGAACTTTTTTTTTTTAATCGTTGTCTCACTGTCACCCAGGCTGGAGTGTAGAGGCACATTAATGACTACCACAGCCTTGACCTGCTGGGCTCAGATGATCCTTCTGCCTCAGCCTTTCAAGCAGCCGGAACCAAAGGCGCGTGCCACTATGAACGGTTAATTTTATTTATTTATTTATTTATTGTAGAGACTTTTTTTTTTAATTGAAGAGATGCAATCTTGCCAATTTCCCCAGACTGATCTCAAACCCCTGGGCTCAGGCAATCCTCTCGCCTCCACCTCCCAAAGTGCTAGGGTTACAGGCATGAGCCACCATGCCCAACTAGAACTTTTTCTTCCTGCAAATCTATGTTCTGGATCATGTAGCTGCAGGATGTCAAAGTCTTCATTAGCTGGGCCCTTGAATGAGAAGCCCCACCCTTCTGCTGACCACTGTTGGACATATAATTTGAGCAAGAAACAAAGCTTTGTCATGTAAAGCTACTACTAAGAATTCAGGATTATAAATTACCAGAGTATGACCTAGCCTATCCTAACATACTCATTTACAGTAGCTCACCTTAGCCTGCATTTCTGTTTTGAAGATCGGATGATACAGTATCTGTTCAGGGTATAGAAGTAATCATGGTAGGGGACATCATGTGTCAGTACTTCTGCGTCTACCAAATAAAACTGTGCTTCCCGACTTTCTTTATATAGTGTCTGCCAAAATAAGATTTAAAATTATTTGCATGCACATATTTAATATATAAAGTTTCTTGCCAATTTAGAATATACATACTAGGATTCTTCCTCAGAAATTACAAAGGACTATGAAGCTAACATCACACTGATACCCAAACCAGGTAAACGTCCAATGAAAAAAGAGAACTACAGGTCAATATCTCCGATAAACATAGGTGCAAAAGTTCTCAACAAGATTTTAGCAAATAGGATACAACAACACATCTCAAAAATTATCCACCATCACCAAGTAGGCTTCATCCCTGGATGCAGGACTGGTTCAACATCCACGATACCATAAATGTAATTAAAGACATCAACCAATATAAAATTATTCTTTACTACCCTGCTATTTCTCTTCAATCACACTGTTAGACAATCTGTTGTCCTTAATTTTCATAATCACAGTGGTTGAAATTTTCAAGTCTACCTGCTAGGTAAGCACAACACAGCAATAGCTATGCAAACATAACTGAATTTACAGAGAAGATGACATCATTGTTATAAACCAACTCAAATAATCTTTCAGAGTGGTGGAGATGGAAAAATTAATTCTGTATCATGCTGGAATGAATTCTTTTAAAAAGATATATTGATACTCAAAAACCAAACTTAATGACAAAATGAGCTTGTGTATTGACTTTTGATTTTTCCTGATGACTTGCAGGTATGATTCAGTAATTTCCACAAAACCTTTCTTGTTTAATTGCAACAGATGGTCTAGCTTTCTTTATCTGCTGATTAGTGAATGTTCATGTGTAAAAATCCAAAGGGGTGATATTTTCTGGGGTGGTTTTCAAACATAAAGATAATTTTGCCCCTATTTGAAAATAATCATTTCCATAAATAAAAGTGAAAAGCTATTGCTTTAAAAATTATCGTATTTCACAAAACCTAAGACACCTATAATTAGTGATTAAAACATGAACCAATAATTTTTACTCCACTGAAAATGAATCATCCAATAACCTTTGCTGATAATTAACTTTGTGCACAGTGGATTTTTACATTATAAACTCTTAGGTACCTATTTTCATATTCAGAGGTTCATTTGGATATGTCAAAAGTCAGGAATACAAATTCTATTTAAAAGGATCTTTGGTAGCTATGTTATTGAATCTCTTGTAACACTAATAATAAGATAAAGAATAATAACAACAGGTCTGCGAATGTGTTTGGTCTGGCTAGTATAAAAGCACACAGCCTTGATTGTCTATTCTTGTCAAAGTAAGAGCATCTCCCACGTAGAACTCCATTGATAGAAAACAGTGCATTAGAATTTTTCAATGTTGAATGTTTATAGTCAACATTACTTATGGGAATGTAGAAAGCATTACATTATAATTCTAAGTATTCCTAAAAGATATAAGACCATTCTGTAAAATGATGGAATAAGTACACAATTTTCTCCTATCATATATTATGTCAATGAGAGAGTTAGGCCACACACTCAAGGACTCCAATCCTCTTTAAACTTACCTGGAAGGTAGTGCTGATCCCTGCCAATTATACCATCGACCTGGACTTGCAAAAAACATCTTCACTGCATGATGTAAACAGGATGCTATTGCAGAGTGAAAGGGGCTGGTAAGATAAAACACACCAAATATTTATCCTTGAGACTTTTTTGCAGATGAGGTATTCAAATGGCACCTAAGAGTGAAGAAAGATGATGCACTTGAGTGTATATGCTTTAAATTATCCACTTAAATAGGTACAGTGTGATAATGGTTGGCATATGGTTTGCCTATAGGACTTAGTCTTTAAATATTAATAATTACTAATTATTATTAACTTTAAAGGAGAAGAAATGCATTCCATGATTGCAATTTTTCCAAGTTCAAGGACACTAAATATATATATGTGTATATATGTATATATTTAACAGCATAATGTTGATTTCAATTGCATTGTATGTTTAAAAATAAGCTACCTCCTTCACAATAGGTGTCTATCAAAACTGTGTTGTTAGTTATATTAAATAATAATGTTTAAGAGTCATAGCACAAGTGAAGAAAACTAAAACTTGGCAAGTAGATATTTTATAGAATATCTCCAAAACTGCAATCAACTAAACAAAATAATATTCAATACAGTGGCAATAAGGCATATAGAATAGATGCTTAGATTACAGAATGCAAAACTAAAATGTTCAAAGTATGTGTTCCTGCCGTAAATATTTCTTTTAATGGTACAATGAAGTTACACTCTGAGGCTCAATGAAGTCTCAAAGATTTTGGATTGCCTGGCATGGACAGTCAGAAATTTCAAAGGTTGGTTGAATTGTGGAAATATTAGTATTATTATAGCTATCTGTCCTTTCTACTTTCTATAATAATGATGAAAGTGGCATAAAGTATGCTAAGAGAGCATTCTAGACTTTCTTACCTAATATATGCAATCCTTTGAGGCTCTTTGGGGAAATAAATTTTAAAAAACAAATAAATAATTCTGCACACACCCACAACATGTTATCCAAGCACAACGAGAATTACATAAAGACAGATTTTTATTTTTATTTTTATTTTTATTTTTATTTTTTTGAGTTGGAGTCTCACTCTGTCACATGTTCAGTGGCATTCTCCCGGCCACCGCAGCCTCAACCTGCTGGGCTCCGGCGATCCTTCCGCCTCAGCCTTCCAAGTAGCTGGAACTACAGGCGCGCGCTACCACGCCCAGCTAATTTTTGATTTATTGTAGAGATGAGTTCTCGCCAAGTTGCCCAGGCGGGTCTCGAACCCGCGGGCTCAGGCAATCCACTCACCTCAGCCTCCCAAAGCACTGGAATTACAGAATGAGCCACCGAGCCCAGCTAAGACAGATTTTTAAAATCACAAATAAAGGCGTCTTAAAGGGGATGGCATCTCTCATAATGCATCCTGGCTCTGTGAGGTATGGAAAGTGAGATGAAAGAAAGTCTATATTTTCTTTTTTATTTTTATATCACAGGGCAAGAGCTTACTGTAAAAATAAGCATAACTCCAGTTCATGAAATTCTATGTGGGAGATTGCAAATGATCAATGACTAGTACAAATCAGGGATTACTAAAGGAAAACAAAACTTTTGGGCACTTGAGTAGCTCTCACGTCATCCGGCTTCCAAACATTGCAACCCTAACTTCTTCGCACACAAAATGGTTAGCATTTCTATTCTGCCCCCCAGGAAATTATGAGTTTTCTGAACTGACTCAAACCTGAAGAGAAAAAGCAAAATCATGCATTCCTGAAGGTACAAGTAAAACCCAAGTTCACTCCATGAAAATGAATTCAACCACCCTCATGTGACACTCATGTAGTGTGCTTTGCCATAAATGTCTCAAATCCATTTTCGATACTGCAAAGCTGCATATTTTATGAAATATGTGATAACTTCACACATCTGAGATTAGAATTTGGCTGATTGGCCTTCAAATGCTAAATAAAAACCAGGTTGATTGCTATAGCACTTTGTCAAAGATACCAATTGGAATTCATATATCACAAATGGAACCAAAGCAAACTCACACTGGATTCAATGTCTAAATATATAAATTAGTTCTTCAGAAATATCTTTTGGTAGAATACCATTAAAATGGGCATCTTTCCTAATGTTAGAATCTCTTCTGCAATGTAATTGGCATAAACCATTTAAAAATAGTTCCATTGGCATGATATAAATGTTTTAAATAACATTTCTATGTTTTTAAATAGTACCCAACTTTTCATCTTAGATCAACCTTCTTTAAAATATTTATCCAACGACATTTCAAATGTGTAAAAAGTCTTAATCTAGTGTTCTCACCCTTTGTTAACTCTCTACAAAGAATGATGTGAACAATAGCAGAAAATATAATATGTGATAAATGCAAGTATACACAAAATTACATTGCATCTAATCAGATTTTGAATAAAAATACAAAATGAAGTGGAAGAGAGTTAAAGCATGGCAGTAAATTGCTGTAACTATCGTAAAATCATCAGTACTAATATTCATTCTTGAAACTAAATTTAAAATAAAGTGAACTTTTTTGGTAACAGTTTTTGAGAAGTTGATGTAGACAATTCATTTTTGTGTTTAGGAACTTAAAATAGATGTATACAAACATGAAGGGTGGATTGACGTTGAAAATCTCAGCAGGTAAACTTTTCCTGTTCAAGATTTGTCAAATCTAGGAATATCACTAGAGTATCTGCTATTCCTTTCTAGAAAAGTTATGATCTATCAGCAGTTATTCAAATAGGGTTGGAAATGGTCTTTACCTGATTGGATAATATAAATCTCAAGACGATAGTAGAAAAACGACTGGGGAGGAGAAATAAATCCTTCAGTGATGTCATAAATCATGTAAAAGAGCCTTCAGCCTCTATGTATCAGGATTAAATTTACACATTTTAGCACACTTTAATATAATGTGTGGACAGAGATGAATATTGCATTTGGGTTGATTTATACTAGTTTTATAAGTTTCTATAAAACTAATTTTGTGTTTCCTTATAAATTAGTATCACACACGTATCTGGAATGAGTATTTAATGGAAAGCTTTCATTAATATTTAAACCATAAATGTACACAAAATATGGAGAGTTTCCAACACTCACCATTTCTGAATAGAAATTTGCCAATTCCTTTGAGTTTAATATCTTTCTCCAAGAATAAATCAAGTAATAATGTCAAGGTATTTCTAACAGCAATGGATCTAGATGTCAAGGGCAGTCTGACATTCATTAATACTTAATGAAAAGAAAAATCACAAAGGAAAACAAACTATTTCTTACTTGATATCAATTTAATTAATGAAGTAGTTGGACAGTGGCAGGGCAACAATGTTGAACCAGAAGCTAAAATATCTATTTATCCAAGTTGCGAAGGACATTGGATTAGACACACGGAAAGCATTAATGAGTCTATGATTCTAAAATATCCTAAAATATCACGGGGGCAATAATAAGGATCAAAGAATACTAGTCTCAGCAAAAAAGTAGAATTCAGTAAAAACATACTGTAAACAGTTTATGTTACATAATTCTTTACATAATTTATATTTGGTCGTAAACTTGCCATATTATGCTGGAATAAATGCTGGAGTAGCTAATGGTGCCTGCCATGTCCTCTTGGAGCTTGTCACATCAAAGGCTGCTTAACATAAACATCCATGACTCTGTCTTTGACATTCGTCTGCCCGTGGACCGCCTTGGGCTGGGTAGTGGGCAAACCCAGAGTACCTGAGAGTTAAATTCCCTGAGAGCAGCCTTCAGCCAATGATGAAAGTGAGGTGGTAAATATATATCCCAGCTTTCCCCTCCCTCAGCTAGGATCACTTTGAGCAATACACTAACCCAACTCCCAGAGATCTCTAGTGGCAAAAATCTTGATAATGCTATACCATTGATTGGCTTCCTTTTTGTTCCCAGCCTTTCTTCCTTACTTCCTACTGGTGTCCCTAGAGAGATACCAAATAAACTACTTGTACAGGACTTTTTGTCTCTGAGTTGGCTTCTGGAGGAAACAAACTCTGGACTGACATATTTACTCTAGATTCAATCAAAGAACCTTATATGTGATTAATTAAGTGAGACTGAGTAACTTTGGACTTAAAAAAAAGGGAACTTGTTGATCATTAACTAAGAGACCATTTTATAAAGTATGGATAGAATGTGTGAAGGACCAAATATTGCTAGGTATTATAGAAGGATTTCTCAGCCTTGGTACTGTTGACATTTTCAGACAGATAGCTGCTGTGGAAATCTTCCTGTGTATCATAGGATGTTTTTCAGCATCTCTGGCTTCTACCTACTAGATACCAGTAGCTTCCGCCTTCCTGTGGGGACAACCAAAAATGTCTCTAGACATTGTCAAATGTCCAAGAGCAAGGCCAAAATCATTCCTCATTATCCCTCATTAGGAACCACTAGACTAGCCGGGCTCGGTGGCTCAGCTTGTAATCCCTCACTTTGGGAGGCTGAGGTGAGTGAATTGCCTGAGCCCGCGGGTTGGAGACCCGCCTGGGCAACTTGGTGAGACCTCATCTCTACAATAAAACAAAAAATTAGCCGGGTGTGGTAGCACGTGCCTGTAGTTCCAGCTACTTGGAAGACTGAGGCGGATCGCCAGAGCCCAGCAGGTCGAGGCTGCGGTGGCCGGGAGCAGCCACTGCATTCCAGTCTGGGCAACAGAGTGAGACTCCAACTCTAAAAAAAAAAAAAAAAAAGAACCATTGGACTATAGATATGACTGCATTTAATGCATCCAGTTAAAGTCAATCATTCAACTAACATGTACAAAGTGAATACTATGTACCATGCATTGTGTTAGTGGATGATAGAAAAAAAATACATACATTCCTGATTTCACAGAGTTTATTTTCTAGTCAGAGGAAAATAATTAAAACATTGCCTCACATCGAGAAACTGTCCTTAACTGAGGTATTTTCCAGTCAAATAAATAATTTCTACCCCAGCAATATTATAGCTATTTCAAAAATGTGAATGTATGTCTGCAAATTGTACATGATTTTAGTTCTGATGAAGCAAATGACTGTGATTTTTCTCTGTACAATTTCTGCATGAGAATGAAAGATCTGTCTCTGGTTCTTGTTTCATGCCTTCTGTGCTAAAATATGATGGAAGATTGAGCACATTTTCCTTTCTTTCACTACTGCAATTTTATTTTTTTCCCTTCCTTGTTGCAAGTACTTTACCCATCCCTTCCACCTAAAATTTTATTAAAGAAGGCATGCTACAGTTGAACACATTTAAATGATTATAATAACTGTAAAAAAATTTCAGGAAGCATTGGAAGGTAATTTTTCCTTATTTTTAGACAAATTTGCTTAGAGTCTCAAGTGATTTTTCTTCCTAACCTCATATAACTCCTTTCTTATGAATCATACTGAAATCATCATCACCATGTCCTAACATGACTGTTGTAGGAGGGACCGTTGGGCTTCCCCCACCCCACCAAAGCTCTTTGGTGCTCACCAATCCAGTAGGTGTGGAAGGACTCCTTGACTGACATACTCTAGATGAAGGCTTTCTCTTGTCCTGCATATCTATGCATAAGACACAGAAGAAGTGGAAAGTGCAGGAGCATTAATGCCTCCACAGCAGCCTTCAGCCAATGACACATGACAGATGGAGAATATTCCAGCTTCTGAGATGCTTCCCACACTCTCTTACAGAGTTTTTCAAAGGGCTTGAGCTAGTATGTAACCTGTTCATTGGTTTCCTTCCCTTCCATGTCTTGTTTCTTCACATCCCTAGGATCACTTCGTCAATTAAGTCTTCCAAAGTATAAGACATTGCAAGAACTCAGTATATCAACTAAGATTGGAATAATGGGACGGAAGAAAGGAGATCACACTTCGGGGAGTTTACGATCTAGCGTGAATGGCAGAAATTATTATTAATATACAAAATACTACTATTCTGGCAAACACTAGATAAGATCCGGAGATTAAGGGAGAAACCCAGGCTGAGGATATAAAATTTTATTAATAATATATCTGCATCCTTTCTCCCCATTGATTTTCTTTTTTGGGGGGGGTAGGAGTAAGAGAGGATAATGTTACAATATACTAAATAAAATCCTTTTGTATTTTGACTTGTTTTTAATACATCAGATTTTTTTATGCCACACTGTTCTCTTGAAAGTCAAAATTCTGGTCATCAGTTCTCAGGGAAGCACATAAGGAAAAACATAATTTGTTCAGCAGGAGCATAATCCTTCTTATCCACACTGATCTGACAAAAGCTACATTAGTAGGGAATATCATCATATCGGTCGTTTTAAAGACACATTCAGGCACCCGGCATATCTGCAGTGATTGCATTCTGCAAAAATCCACAGCTGACATTAAGATTAAAATGCTGCCTGGTACTCCACCATGTAGAAAACATAAATAGCCCAGTTACAGCAGATAATGGTACATGGTTGAAGTCACAGACTCTCAAAGTCCAGGTCTTAAGTAAAGGAGAGCAACTGCTATTTAAAATTTTATACTTGAATATTTTAATCTAAGTTTTTAAAACCCGTAACATATTTGATTTATACAGTGCTATTTTGCTATATTCAAGTCTATGTAAATATACTGGTGACTGTAATACACCCTTAATATGTAATTTTAATCTGTTTTGTGCTTCTTTTAGCTAAGTGTGTTAAAACATAAAATGAGCACATAATTGTGCTTGTGAGAAGAATGTTTTCAAGTAAAGAAACATTGACTAAAAAAAAATTTGGAATTGGGAGATAAATATTTCCAATATAATTTCTTCTACTAAAAACAAAACACTATATGACAGCACAAAAATGACATGTAGTTTGTTTTCAACTAATCAGTTCTTTTTCTGGATACAGGAACATTATTTTACAGCAGTAGAGTTTTTTAAATTTCTTGTTTTCTTTTTATGTTGTCAAAATACTTTTCAGAATAATGTTGTTAAGTGCATGAACTAAAACACATAGAATACAAAAGAAAAATTATATTGAAATACAATTATCAAACTATAAATAGAACATATGATACAGAAAATTATATGCACCTCTTTAATAACATATTAAACAGCAAGATATAACAGTGATTTTAATAACCATCATAGTTTTTAAATAAAGATGAGTAATATTTTAAGATGTCTTCAAAACTTATACTGTGATATAAAAATGTCTGTGATTTTCATTAGTGGTGGAGTCAACAAAACTGCTAATACGAGTGTGATATGTTTTCTACATTCATAACATTAAACAATTTACTGAAAATAAAGATGCAATTCTGTATATTTTACCACTCAATTTCACAAACTCCCTGAATTCCATCAGGAACCACTTGATAAGAAGTCCTATTTTAGAATAGCAATGTGACACTGGTTGAAACTGCTAAAAGAATCTTGAGGAGCTTTTGACTCAAACTTGTCTTAACAGAGAACTTAATAGAATTTTTCAATGTTTCTACAAAACAAGATTTCAATTTTCAAAATGGGATTCTTAACAGCTGTGGTGGCAATTCAAATACCCATGGAAATTGTTAATATAAATTAATAAAATTGGCCAATTAGAAAGAAATGAGTTGAAAAAAATATGATGAGCTGGAGAATATAAGTTCTTTCTTTAAAAATTACATATATATATGAGACAAATAAAATGTTATATATATATATCAATTTGTGACCTCTGATGAAATATGCAGAAGCAAAAAACAGTTTTATAAATTTTATATTTTAAAAGCTATTTGCAAGTATTTTCCTCTATCTTTCCCACCTCTTTATACTTATATAAGTAAATAGATAATATTATCTCTGTTTCGCACCATAGGCAAATAGATGAGGAATAAAATCTAGGCATAAAAGTCAGTATCTGCTTTCCTCTGACGAATAAGCCATTGCTGAGATTGTGCATCGGTGAGGCATATTTAGGGGAAAAAATTCAAATTTAGCTTGTATGAGTAAACAGTAAAACTTAACTTGCAAATGAATGCATAAGATAATAAGTCCCTGCGTGCTGAATTGTCTACTATGTGTGTTGTGCTTAATTCTTGACTGGTATGTAATTCTGGTCATAACAATTCTGCAAGGTAAGTATTGGCATGTATTGGATACTGGGACTAGTATTAGGCAAAAAGGGAGTTCAACTAGGGAAATCTCTAAGCAACCATCAGCACTACAGAGTGAAAATATCATTACAACTGTTCTCTCACATTTCTACTCCCATCTTGGCATAAACTAAAAATTCTTAAACCAATGCCATGATAGAATAATCTTTTGATTAGAATGTTACTATGCCCAGCTTTGTTAATTCAACTTTTCATAAAACCCTGTGACCTCTGTATGTCTGTTGGCTATATAAGGGTGCCTTATTTGAGCAGGTTAATTCACTCAATGAGGTTTCAAATTAAAATTATGTGATATCTTGCAGAAGGGAGAAGTAAACTTATGAAAAAACTCAATTTTGTTTGAAATGTGTTATTGTTATCTATTTAGTCAATAGAAAATAAAAGTAAAAAATATATCAATACCAATTAAAATCTCTAATTCTCTAAAGAATAATATACTGCAAATTTTGATTTAAATATTTTCAGCACAAAAAAGTGATAAGTATGTAAGATAATGCATATGTTAATTATCTCAATTTTGCCATTCTGCAATGCAGATTTCAAAACATTGATAAATACATACAATTATTATTTGTTAATTAAAAATAAGCAAAAAAGGAAAAATTTATGTCATTTTTAGAGACACAAAATTTACACTGATGATGCAGTTAATACATCATTTCTAATTCTTATTATATCATATAGCTTTCCAAATTTTTCCATCTCCTAATAGTTAAAATTAATAGTATATTATTCCATTTAATTTATTTTCAAAATTCAGTGATAAATGTTTTATTTGTATTACCAACATTAGAAGTAAAAGCAGAAAATAAAATAAGTTAATATTTACAAAGAAAACCGTGGAGTATTGAATTTAGTTGTTAAGCATATTTATGCCATTGCATGAAAAAAGTTTTTTTGTTTTATTTATATAGCTTCTAACTTTTCATGGAGAATGTGTATTGTTGTAATAAAAAGTAAACACATTTAGAAATCTTTAGAATTTCTCACGTATTTTCTCATTCTCTCTAAAGAAAATCACAGTTTTATTTCTTAAATGAAGAAAAACAAAACAGTAATGAACGAGGGAGAGCTGGGATGGAAGAGAATAATTGAGATTTAAATATTTTTTAAAGAAAATTATCTGTAACAAGATAACAGTTAATGAGAGATAGATAGAAGCATAATATACTTGTAAAGAATAGTGTTATGAGAGATTTCCGGGCAAGATATCAGAAAAGCAGCATGCTTACAAATCATATTTATAAACATTTACTATGCATGTTATGCTTTTTTACTGCTGTGAAAGTACCAAACAACTAAAAAAAATAAAAATAAAAATAAACCCACCCCTCAAGGAATTTTAACTGAGCCTGGGAAAAAGTGTACAAGAAATAAAAAGAACTATAAACCAATTCAATGTAATTTTTCTTATATATTAAAAAATAATCCATACCTATTTTGAAAGCATTTTCCATTTAATCTGGAGTATTGAAGACAGATGTTGTGTTATTACATGTTGCTAAAGCTTACAATCTCTATTCTGTGATTAAAAGCCACTGACTGCTTGCATTTGTCTTTCCAAATGAACCAGAATATGACTCTATGCTTTGTCCATAATTTTTATTTTTAAAACTAATTTATATTTTCTTCCATGATAATAAAAAATAGATCCTATACCTGCAAACTTCTTCTGACAAATCCTCAGCAGACACTAAAACATCAAAGTGGCAAAGATATGGGAGATTTAGCATTCATAAAATGCTCTCTCTGCAATGCTTTTGTGGTACCTAAAAATGTCTAAATATATTCTTTCAATAAATGCACTAATGTTTTGCATTATAGTGTCATGGCACAGCAGTTAATGTGTGCCAACATTATCAATCATGTGCCAAATTTATTTCTGCTACAACTGAAGAGCTGTCTTTTCCTGACACATTTGTCAGACGGAATGTTTAGTTGATCAAAATGTGGAATATCATGTAGAGTTGAATAGTATAATATCAAGTAAGCATTCTATCAGGCCAGTCCTGAAACATATTGCAGTGTGACTAGACCAAAAAGAAACTTTGACTTAGAAGGAAGACGATAGTAATGATAAGATTGGTAAATAGTTGTATTTAAACAGATGAAATTAAAAAGTTAACAAGAACCTTGTGCAGAAATAGTGGGCACAGTTCAGTCCCCTTCAAGTGTGTCATTAATACTCTGAGGTGTGCACCCGACATAAAATAATTGAGAACGAATGTACAACTACATGTTAAGCTATGAGTAAAATTTGTACAATGAAATTCTGTAAAGCTTCATTTATTCATTAAATAAATATTAAATATATAGAAAAGACAATTGTAAGTGAATTAAGCATTTTTCCTGCTCTCACAAGGCTTACAATTTAGTAAGTAAATAAGCAAGTGAAAACATTTTTATAGAATGTTCATTGAGGCAGCATATATATTCAAACTGAAACAACACAGAGAAGATTAGCATGGCCCCTGAGCAATGATGACATGCAAATTCATGAAGTGCTCTATACTTTTTAAAACTTGGCTTTCGAGAAAAAAATATTACTATACAAGATAATATTAACAGTTTTATCGATATATCTATGCACATATATAGACAATGCATGATGAATTTTTAGGCTGTACACAAAAATCTATTTTCGTACAAATACTGGGTAAAAGGTAAAATGGGAGAAATACCTTTACCATCCAAACATGAATTTTTTAAAAAATGAAAGCATGGCTATAATAAAAAAGGAAATCACAAGTGTTGGTAAGGATGTAGGCAAATTGGAGCTCTCATTTATTGCTAATGGAATGTAAAATTGTGCAATTACTTTAAATAACAGTTTGGTCACTTTTCATAAAGTAAATATAAAGTCACTGTATGACCCAGCAATTCCACTCCTAGGTATATGCCAAAAATAAACTGAAACAGAGGAACATGAAATGTCATTTGTGATAACCAAAAAAATGGAAACAACCAAAATGTTCATCAGCAGATGAGTGGATAAATCAATGTGGTATATTCAAATGGAGTAGGCAGAATAATTACTTCCCAAATGTGTGCATGACCTAATACCTGTCTATATCACCTTATGTGATAAAATGAACTATGCTTTTGTGAATAAGTTAAGGACATTGAGAAGTGATTATCCTGAAAGATCAGACTAGGCACAGCGTAAACACAAGGGTGCTTAAAATTGAAAGAAAGAGACAGAAGAGTCAGTCAGAATGATCCATTGTGAGAACCCCCTGTTTTTCTAGGCTTTGATAATGAAGTCAGAGGTAATGAGCCAAGAACTATGGGTAGCCTCTAGAAGAGGAAAACAAACAAACAAACCAAAAAAGACAGTAGGTTTTCTCTTAATGCCACTGGAAATGAATGCAGCTTTGCCAACACCTTGACTTTAGCCAGGTGATATTTGCATTGGACTTTAACCTACAGAACTGTAAGATAATATATATAATGTTTCAAGCCACTATGTTTGTAGTAATTTGTTATCATAGCAATAGAAAGCAAATATACTATACAAAAAAGTGTTATTCAGCCTTGAAAAAAGTGAGTACTGATACATACTACAGCATGGGTGAACCTTGACTACATTACGTTAAGTGAAAGAAGCCAGTCAGAAAATATCACGTATTATATTATTCCAATTATATGAAATATTTAGAATAATCAAATTTATAGAAACAGGAAAGTATATTTATGTTGCTGAATCCTTGGGGAAGGAAATGAGACTGACTACTAATAAGTATAGAGTTTCTTTGGGGGAAGCAAAGTGCTTTAGAAATTAGGCAATAGTGATGGTTTTACAACCCTTTGAATATACTAAGAAAGCACTTTGAATGATTGAAATGTATAATATATGAATTGCGTCTCTCAGTAAAGCAATATTAAAACAAAAAGTAAAAAGAATGCTGAAATGGCCATATTAACATCAGACAAAGTTGACTTCAGAGCAAAAATATTACCAGAGATAAAGAGGAACATTGTAGAATGATAAATGTATCAAATTACCAAGAAAATATAACAATCCTACATGTATATGTACTCAACGACAGAGTTTCCAAATGTGTGAAATAAAAACTGGCAAAATAATAAATAAAAAAAGACAAATCCACAAATACAGTTGAAGATTTCAACTTTCCTCTCTATTGGCTAAGTATGTTTACTGAAAGAAAAATAAACCGGAAAACAATGAAAGGTCTAATAGAAAAAGGACACCTAACACCTGGATTTTCGTTTCCAAATATCATCACTAATAAAAGGAACCAAGCCCCCTTTAAAAAACTGGCTCATTTCAAGACTAGAAGATGAAAAGTACAATACTGACATAAAATATTTTGTGCCAGATGTCAGAAAGTGTTCAAAGAATCGTGCGGACATTTCAAAGCAACGCTAGCATCAACTTGAAAAGACTACCATGGACCGAGTCTGGGACAATTGAGCAAAAAATATAAACCCTTCATAGTAGTGAATATAATCCATAGAATAAAGTAAGAATCCATGAGCCTATGCTGATATAAATAAATGGAAGAAAATTAAGGGAATGAAAGAGAAAGGAAAAACTTTCTTAAAATAGAATTCAAATAATAAATAGAGATATAATGGTAGAATAAGAACGATTAATAGTAGGCAATCATTATAGCAATACTTTTTCAGACATGTACCATAAATATATGCTAAAACAAATAGGCAAAAGTCTAAAAACATATTTTTACTAGATACTTATTAATTATAAAGAAGAAATAAATAATTTTGTACTGGAGAGAATTGGTAATTGTCACCTTAAAGAGATGATCCACATTAATATTGCTAGTAATAGGACAAATTGACACCATGTGCCTACTGATATGATGCACTGAAAGAGATATTTTTGTGACATTCCTGCCAAAAATGCATGATCTAATACTAATGATAAGGAAACATCAGATAAATATATTGATGATATTTCTACAAAATAATTGGCCTGTACTCTTCAAAAATGTCATTGACATGAAAGGAACTATTAAGAAAAGGGGGAAATAAAGACACATGATAACTTAATGTAATGTATAGTCCTGCATTGAACTCTTAATCAGAAAAAAAAGGTCTATATGTAAAAGACATTCATGTGATGACAAAATTTGAATGAATACAGGTTAAATTATTATTTTGATATTAATTTCCACATTTTGATAATCATCTGTGATTATATAAGAAAATGTTCTTGCTTCTTATGAAACACATGCTGAAGTATTTAAAGGTTATAAAAGCACTGTGGATACAAGGCAGTGGAAGGAGCTCTGAGGGATATCTAACCTAACTCCAGATCTGAGGAAACTTATATACAACAGGGTTTTTTAGTAACCTAATACTGCTACAAGTTACTAAAAACTTGATGCCCTAAAGCAACTTAAGTTTTGGAGATCCGAAGTCCAAAATATGTCTCACTGGGCCTAAGCCAAGACATAATGAGGCTGTGCCCCTTCTGCAGGTTTTAAGGAGAAATCCCTTTCCCTGCCTTGTCCAGCTCCTGGAGACAGCCCACATTTCTTAGCACTTTGCCTCAGTCTTCCATCTTTAAAGCCAAAATTGGTGGCTCAAAACATTTTCAAGTTGTAACACTCTGATACTAATTCTGCTTCTTCTGTCCTCTTCCAGTTTTGGGCATGCCTGTGATTATTTTGGGCCCACTCTGATAATCCAGGATAGTCTCTGTATTTTAAAGTCACCTGATTAGCAACCTTAATTCCATCTGCAATATTAACTTTCCTTTGCCACATAATTGAACCTATACATAGGTTCCAGGGATTAGGGAAGGCATATCTATGGGTGGCCAGTATTCTGCCTACCACAAGAAGCCTTGGTTTTCCTTCTCTACCAGGCATAATACTGTTATTTAGTATAGAGACCAACTCATATGGATTTATCAATTAAAGACATTTTTTAAAAATGTGACTGAAAAGTGCAGGAGATCGATTTACAATAGGCATGATACCTTCAAAGATCTGGTTTCTGTCAAACTCTCTGCTCTGCTCCTATCACATTGATGTCACCCTAAGTCATTCATCCTCATGATCCCATGATGACTGTCAATATATATCAAAAATGGCTTTTTTTCCTCTGTATCAGCAGCAACACAGAGGGCATTTTTGTCCCAACAACCTGAGCACATGTCCTGAAATTCACTTTGTTTTTTTTTTTATTTTTTATTTTTTTGTTTTTTATTCACTCTGATTGAATCAACTCGGACTAATATGCTTTTCACTGCACCAGTCCTGTGGCCAGAGAAATAAAATGTGGTAATTGACATAGCCTTGGTCACAGGCACCAGGGATGGAATCAGTACCCCAGGGCAACAGTGACCCCAGAGGAAAAGTCTTGAGAAAGGAATAAGTAGTAATGAATTGAGGAAGGCAACCAATCAAACTGTTCTATCCTTGGATCTAAATCTTGTATTGCAATTATATTACTTCATTAATGGAACTGTGAATAATCTATAATATTGTAGAAGAGATGAGTTTTACCTAACCGCATCAAGTAAAACAACAAAAACTAGAAGAGGCCTATATTGCATAAATTATGGATCTCAAGGCAAAAATCAACCAGACACTACTGATTACTCTGCACCAATACCTCCTCTGTGTTCCCTAGTAATTAGAAAACAAGTCTATGGTTGGAAGAGATGGGTGAATTTTTTTTTTTTTACATAATCAGATTTCTGCCTTATTTTTCCACAGCAAATATGTTTACCTATAGCAAATTTTTTATTCTAATTTTAAATCGTTAACTTTCATTTATATTTCATATCAAGGAAAAGGATTCATGAGTTACTTACCTAGCTAATAAATTTTTGTCCCTACTTTATTTGCTAAAACTCAGACTTATAAGTCAAAGACCTTTCTTTGGTTCCTCAGATTTTTTGCTCAGTACCATATGCCCCCTGCTACTTTTCATTTACAAAAAAAATATATATATTTCTTGCACAGGAAATTCAGTTTTAAAATAATTTCATTAATTAGCTTATAATAATTGAATAACTATTTTTCATGGCTGAAATTTTTAGTTAAATATACAGGAATAAAATGAACATTTATATTCTTCATTAAAAGTCCTTAAACATGTACAAAGAGGTTTTTTTCAATGAAAAGTATTGAATTAGTTGTTTTTGTCTGTTTGTTATTTTAGTTTTCAAATTTAAAATACAGTAAAAATGGCCATTTGAGTATATACAGTATGTACAATTCTATACATTTTAGTGGAGGCATCGATTACATGTCACAACCACCACTCTGCAAATGCAGAAGAGTGTTTGTTTGCTTGTTTGTTTTGAGTTGGGTTTCATTCTGTCACTCACGCATGAGTTCAGTGGCACAGTCACAGCTAACTGCAGTCTTGAACTTCTGGGCTCAAGCAATCCTTCTGCCTCAGCCTCCTAGTGGCTGAGACTATAGACAGGAATCACCATATCCAGCTAACTTATTTTTTATTTTTTGTAGAGACAAGATCTTGGTATGTTGCCCCAGCTGGCCTCAAACTCCTGGGCTCAAGTGATCCTCCCATATCAGCCTCCCAAATTGCTGAGATTACTGGCACAAGCCATTGTGCCCAGCCAAGGATACAGAGTAGTTCTAACAGACCCAAACAAATCCCTGGTGCTATTCTTTTGTAATCACACACTCGCCCAAACCTTAACTTCTGGAAAATATTGAATATATTCCGTCACTATAGTCTTGTCAAATGACAAAATGTCATAAATAGAATCATACAATATGCAAACGTATACATTTCTAATTGTCACTGTAACAAATTATCACAAATTTTGTGGCTTAAAGCAACAAAAACTTATTGACTTATAGTTTCAGAAGTCAAAATTCAGTCTCACTAGACTAAAATCACGGTGTCACCAGGACTGCCTTTCTTTTGGAAACTCTAAGGGAGAATCCCTTTCTTGTCTTTTCCAGCTTCTACACCTTGTCTTCATTCTTTTCACAACATCACACTGTTTTTTTTTTCCTTCTGTTTTTATCAACACATTGCCTTTTCTGCTTTCTGACCCTCCTGTTTTCCTCTTATAAGGACACTGTCCTTATACTGAGCCCGATAGATTAATTCATTCATTTCTACAACCTTATCTCAATTACATCTTCAAAGTTTGTTTTGCTTTAATGTCACATATTCACAGGTTTTGGAAATTAGGAAACAGACATCACTGGGAATAATACCTTTATTTTGTCTACTACATGAACCTTTTGAGACTGGCTTCTTTCACTCAGCAAAATGGCTTTGTGATTCATCTAAATTCTTGTGTATATCAATAGTTCCTTCTGTTATAAATGAACAGTATTTTATTTTATAAATATTCCACAGATTATTTATTTGTTCACTAGTTTTAAAGTATATTTGGGTGGTTTCAGTTTAGTGCAATTATGATTAGAGCCACTATAAACATTCTTACGCAGGTTTTTGTATAAATACATTTTTTATTTCTCTAGTGCGAATACCAAGAAATGAGATTCCTGTATCATAATTTTAACTTTATATATAACTGCCAAGCTATTTTCTGAAGTGACTGTACTATTTTACATTCCAATCAGCAATGTGTGAGAATTCCAGTTGCTCTACATTTTCATCTGCACTTGATATTGTTAGTATCTTTAATTTTTGTCACTCATAGATTATAGAGGTGTCTTATCACTTTAATCTGAATTTCTCTAATAACTAATTATGATGAACATGTTTTCATGTGTTCATTGCCATTTTGGGGAAAGTGTTAAATTTCCATTATTTTGCTCATCTTTTAATTGAGTTGTTTTTTAAATGTTAAGTTTGGAGAGATCTTTATATGTTTTGTACATAAGTTCTTTGGTCTCTATTTGCAAAAATGTTCTTTCCCAATATATTTTTTCACTGGCTAGGACTTCTAGTACACTCTTGAATACCAGTGGTGAGAAGACATCTATATGAATTATGCATTGTTGCATAAAACAGAGTACTACAAACTTAGCAGCTTAAAAAAACATACATTTAAGTTGCCTCATGTTTGTGGGTCAGCAGTCCAGGCATGGATTATTTAGATTCTCTGTTCAGGGTCTCACAAGTCTGAAATCAAGGTTTTAGTTGTGTTCTCTTCTGGAGATTTGGATCCTCTTCTGAGTTCACTCACTGGTTGGCAAAATTGAGTTCCTCACGGTTGTAGGACTGAGGTTCCCTTTTTCTCACCAGCTATTAGCCAGATTTGTTCTCAACCACTAGAGGCTACCCTCAAGTCCTAGCTAACCAAACACTGTGCAGATGAGAACATAGAATTTTATTAGAAACACTTACTCATAACATGGAGGAGGAAGATACTGTACACCATACAGTACCACAGGGAGCTGTACTTAGAGTTATCAAGGAAAGACTGTGGGAGGCAGGGCTGTAGAATCAAGATGGTGGGGTAACCGTGGTATGGCTCCCATGGGAGGACATGATTGACTTGCTTGAATAATTCCAAATTCAGTTCAATTCTTACTTCCCCACTACTCAGGGCAAGTAAGAATTGAGCACTGGCATGCTCAGCCCCTCATCATGTGATTCCTTGTGCTACCTTGGGCCACTGCAGAGAGTCCCCACCAGCAAGAAGCCTCTCACCAAATGGGCACCCTCAACTTCGAACTTGTACTTTCATTTCCATTCAAATCAAAATATTTTCTAAATTCCCTAGAGACCTCTTGTTTGACCCACAAATTATTTCAAATGGATTATTTTATTTCCAGGTGTTTCATGATTTTTGTTTTCTTTATGTTAATGATCTCTAGTCTAATGCTGTTATACTCAAATTACACACTTTGTATGATTTCAATTCTTTTAAATTTGTTAAGATTTGTTTTATGATTTAGTTAGTTCTGTCTTGATGAATGTTCTGTGTACACTCTGAAAAAAATGTGTATTCCGCTCATGATACCAATTAGATGTATCACTTAGATCCAATTGATCAATGATGTTTTTCAGTTGTTCTCTATCTTTGTGATTTTCTGCCTATTAGTTTTATTGATTACAGAGAAATAAGTGTTGGATTCTTAAAATATGTTCACACATTTGTCTGTCCCTTCTTTCAGTTTTGACAGGTTTTGCTTTCTATTTTAATGTTCCATTGTTTAGTGCATATATATTTAGAGTATTATTTCTTCTTGGTGAATTGAAATTTATCATTATCTCTGAATTTTTTCTTTGCTCTAACGTCTCTTCAAAGAATTATAATTAGTCACTCAAGCTTTCTTTGATTCTTGTTTGCATAGAATATATTTTTCCATCCTTTTACTTTTAATCAACTTATATGACTATATTCAAATTGAATTTCTTGTGGACTTCATATAGCTAGGTCATGTTTATTACACATACTGAGACACTATTTAATTGTTGTGTTTAGAACATTTTTATATTATGTGACTATAGATATGTTTTAATCTAGCTCTACTGTTATTATTTTTTCCTCTCTGTATTTGTTTTCTTATTTTTCCTTCCCTGCCATCTTTGGGGTTCTTTGGATATCTTTTTGCATGCCATCTTAATGTATCTGTTTTGTTTTCGATAAAAATTTTGGTTGTTTCACTTTTTTACAATCCCCTTTCAAACAATATTTGACCACATCCAGTGGAATATGAAAACCTACTATCCTATAGTTCCTTGAGTCCTCTTCTTTTTAGGTTGTAGTCATGTTATGTATTTTATCTACAAGCATTAAAAAGATCATTAGAAGCCGGGCTCGGTGACTCAGCCTGTAATCCCGCGCCTTGGAGGCTGAGGTGAGTGGATTGCCTGAGCCCGTGGGTTGGAGACCCGCCTGGGCAACTTGGTGAAAACTCATCTCTACAATAAATCAAAAATTAGCTGGGCATGGTAGCGCGCTCCTGTAGTTTCAGCTACTTGGAAGGCTGAGGCGGAAGGATCGCCGGAGCCTAGCAGGTTGAGGCTGCGTGGCCGGGAGCGGCCACTACACTCCAGTCTGGGCTACAGAGTGAGACTCCAACTCAAAAAAAAAAAAAATTCATTAGAAAATATTATAATTTTTGTTTTCCACCGTAAATGTCTTTTAAGGAATGCAATAACAGAATAATTGTCTATTATATTTACTCAGCAACTATTTCTGTTGCTCTTTCTTCAACCTTGTATCATCTTACTTTTATTGATATCTTCCTTTAGCAGGTTTTTTAGAGAATTGCTAAAAACAAGTTCTCCTGCTTTTCTATCATCTGAGAATGTCTTTATTTTACCTTCATTACTGAAGGATATTTTTGCTGGATATGGAATTCTAGCTTGACAGTCCTTTTGTTTCATCACCCCAGAAATGTTGTGACTCAAGTTTCATGCTCTCTTGAAGGTACAGCAACAAGGTACCATCTCAAAAGCAAAGAGACTGGGCCCTAATCAGTCAGCACCTGTATCTTAAACTTCCTAACCTCCAGAACTGTGAAAAATAATTTCTTTTTTTAAATGCTGTGCTTCCATAGTTTTCGGTGAGAGCTAACAGTCATTCAAATTATTGTTCCGCTGTATGTAATATGTTGTGTATTTCTCTTTGCTTTCAAATATATGCATTTTATATTTAGTTTTCAACAGTTTATTTATAATATGCTTAAAACAGGAATTATCTTATTTGCATTTGCTTGAGATTCTGAAAGGTTTATGTCACCAAATTTAGAATGTTTTTAATTATCTTTTTTTTTTCTGCACTGCACTCTTTTTAATCTCCTTCTGTAACTGTAGTGGTTTGTACATTAGACTCTATGATATTGTTCCACAGGTCCCTAAGTGAGGTTCAGTTAAAAAAAAAATCTTTATATTTTGTTATTCAGGTTGAATCACTCCTATTGATCTACCTTAAAGTTCAGTGATTTTTTTTCTCTGTCATTTATATTCTGCTATTGAGCCTATCTAGTGAAGTAGTTTTTTTATTGATATTATATTGTTTCAGTACTAAAATTTCAATTCTGTTATTTTTTATCATTTCTATTTCCTTGCTGAAAATTCCTCTTTCCACTTGTTTTAAAAGTGTTCACCTTTAACTGTTGGAGCATTTTTATAATAGCTGCTTTAAAGCATTTGTCAGATCACTCCAACAATATATGATGGTGCATTAACGCACAGTTATTTTCTTTTTCCAAATGAATTTAAACTTTATGTGTTCTTCATGTGGCATGTATTATTGAATTATATTCTGGGCATTTTGGATGTTATGTTATGGAACTCTGGATATAGTGTAAATCTTATGAAGAATGCTTCCATTTTCGTTTTGGCAGGTAATCAGTTTTGGTCTCATCCTACATGTTCTAATGAACTTTCTCTAGAAAGTGGTTCCAGTATCAGTTATGTTTTCCAATACTTTGCTGTGCTATTTGGATCTGCCACCTGTGTGCCTGACCAAGCAATCAATCAAGGACCTGAGTGGTGTCTACAACACAGTAAATATTTTAAAGTCTGTGTTTGCAATTTAGGGTCAAACCCAAGCTTGATCAGCTTGAGGCTAAATATGAGAATCTGAGGACAAGTTTAAGATGTCGCTTTCCTAACTTCTTCCCTCTTTGTTATCTATCCAGTACTTTTAGATTTCATAAGTTATTTTCAATCTTTCCACCGAAAAACTGGGTCTTTCATTATCCCATTGTGCCATGCCTTGACAAAACCTGCATCAGGGCCCAGCACTAGACAGACAGTAATAGGAGGAAAAGGTAACAGGGGTTCCCCACCATTGGAGATAATAGCTCCTTTTATCAGAAAAGAATACTCCCCTCCATGGGCTCCTGTTGCTGCTGCTATTGCCACCCCAGCTGCCACAGGGTTGCTTACAGGCTGGGGTACAAGAGGACAGAGACAAAGCAAAAACAGGAATTTTCCCAACTCTACCCCTGAAAGTCAGAAATTCCCTTTTTGCTTCCTTGAGTCAGAACTAAAGAACTTCTCTTGGCACGTTCTATTCACATCAGTGCTGATCTTGGACTGAGCTTCATTGAGTTCAGGTGAAAGGAATACCAGGGCGGGGGGGAAAGAAGTGGTAATCTCATCATTCATTCGTAGTCTTCCTTCCCAATCCACCTGGTACTATTTGAGTTACGTTAATTGTGGTAAAAGGCACATAGTATACTATACAATAGTATAGTGTATACACTATACAATCCATTGTTTGTCTATTAGGGCTGCCATTACAAAATTCCACAGATTGGCTGACTTCAACAACAGAAAGATATTTTTCTCACAGTTCTGAAGGCTAGAAGTCCAAGCTAAAGTTGTCAGTGGGTTTGATTTCTCCTGAGGTCTCTCTACTTTGCTGCAGATACCCATCTTCTTGCTGTGTTCTCACATGGTCTTTTCTCTGTGCACACATCCCTGGTATTTCTTCCTCCTTATAAAGAAATCAGTCTTATTAGATCAAGGGTCCACCTTTATTATCTCATTTAACCTTAATAATCTCTTTAAAGTTGTTAGCTCCAAATACAGTCACATTCTAAGATAATGGGGTTAAGAACTTCAACATATACATTTGGAAAAAAAAATCAGTCTATAATACCATCTTAACCATTTTTAAGTGTACAATTCAGTAGTATTAAATACAATTACATTGTTGTATGACTCACATCAGCATTTGTCTCCAGAACTCTTCATCTTGCAAAACGGAAATGCTATATCCGTTTAACAATAACTCCTCATTGTCTCTTTCCCTCAGCCCCTGGCAACTATACTTCTACTTTCTGTCTCTACAAGCTTGACTACTCTAGGTACATCATATAAGTGGAATCACCCAGTATTTGTCTTTTTGTGAGTGATTTATTTCACACAGCACAATGTCCTCGTGGTTAAACCATATTGCAGCATGTGTTGCAATTGTCTTCCTTTTTAACGCTAAATAATATTTCATTGCATGTATAGGTCACCTTTTGTTTATTCATTCATCCATCAGTTAACTTTTGAGTTGATTCCACTTTCTGATTATTGTAAATATATTTGCTTTTAAGAGTCCTCAAATAACTGCTTCGTACTTGCTGTCTTGGTCCATTTTTGTGCTGCTATAACAGAATACCTGAGACTGGGTAATGTAAAATATACAGAAATGTATTTTTTCACAGTTCTAAAATCTGGTAAGTTTAAGAACAAGGTGCTGGCATCTGCTGGGGGTCTTCTTGCTACATCACCATGAGGCAAAAGGTGAAAGGGCAAAGAGCAAAAGGGGGCCAAATTTGCCTTTTTATTATGGCATTAATTCCACCTGATCCTGTCACATCCCCAAGGTCAGATCTCTTAACACCACTATACTAGTAACCAAATTTCAACAGGTGTTTTGGAGGGGACAAGCATTCACACCATAAGACCTGCTCTCCAGGCATAGATGCTTTTGGTGGGAGACACAGGACAGAGTGTCCTTACTATCTTATCCAGAACAAGAACCACTGAGAAGTTTCATTTCAGTCTGCTAGCAAGATGCTCATTATAAGCATAATAGAAATTGTCCCATGGAATTTGGTTTGAAAAATGATATTTATACAAATGTGTCTCCTACTTCCCCTTCTATCTAGAGACAGTTTGTTTAAATTAAAATATATCTACTGCTAGGTATTCTGTTTGAAGATATGCAAAACATCTTGCAAAAGGTAATACAAATTTTTAAAGACAATATTAGTCACTGATGTTTTAATATGACTTTTATGGGTTCTTTCTTCTTTATAATTAGTTGAAAAGTGGGGCACTAAGCAACTCATGAATAAATAACAACCCAATATGTAAAAACGTATTGTGTTCACTCCTTCTACTTATTGTCTGCCATTATCTGCAAATGACATTTATTAACTATCTATTTTATTTAGGATAATTATATATGATAATAAAAATCTTTATGAAAAAGATATTTCTATCAATAAAACCACCTTAATTCCAGTCACCATACTAGGGAACTAAGCAATTTTTAGATTCTCTTTAGGTCTTATATAAATTCGTCATAAAAATAATCTTAAGCCAGAAATTTTCTACAGATGTTCCCTGATGATGCTGAATTGGAGATTACATTTACAGGACTGAAAAACTGACCATCTCAATAAATGCAGCTTAGTTATTTGCAAATAGTCAGTCCAATTACCTTAGACCTAAGAATTTTAAATTAAGCCTCTTTTAATTTAGAGAAGGTTTAAATTGCTAATAGTATAATTGCACCTGATTTCAAAGTAGAGGCTGTAGTGTGTGTGTGTGTGTGTGTGTGTGTGTGTAACTCATTTTTGGAAATAGAGCAATTCCCTCAGTGGAAGGATGATAAAAGGAAAACAACTCAGTTTTCTCTCATCCTCCAGTATCTCATAATGACATAACTAATAATAAAGGAACCTCTTTTCTTTTGTTTACTTGTATGTGTTTTCATATTGTCTTACTGTATTATGATTATACTAGTAATTAGTAAAGAAGGCGTTAGCTCTGCATCTTCTTATTCCCATCAACCTATTAATTTACGTTGAAAATTCCCTCTACACTTTGCCATTCTGTGCTCTTCTGTGTTGAGCCATCTGAGGTTTCAGAGAGAGAGTTCTCATTATCAAATTAATTCTGAAAGAAGTAAGCTTTGCCCTTCCCATTTTTTCAGGAGAGACCTACTAACAGATGTTCTTTTATGTTATACACATACCTCCGCTATTCACTTTGGGGGAGTACATGACTTATCCGCTTTGTGTGATGCAAATGCAGTGTGAATTTTTAAAAATATATATAAAGGGTCACAAACTTTTTTGTACTTATTTTCTTAACCTTTTAAATTTTAACAGAGAGTAACCTTTTCCTTATTTCATGTGTAATTAAATCTCTCCTGCTCTTCAAAGAAAATTATTTTTTTCTCCATAAGGTATATTTGAGACTGCGATTGTACATTTCTTCTCAACCAATAACTATTTAGTATTCTTTTCTCAATCAGCAAGCAGAATGGCTAGCAAAGATGTATTTATTGAATTAATGCTGAGTAATAGTGTGTTTATAGTGAAAATGTCTGTTTCAAAATTTATTATTTTATAAACTTGATTTACTTTCAGAGTAAATGTTTATATAAATTTTAGATTATTCTCAAATATTATTTAGGGTACATTATACAAGAGAAAAAGTTTTTATACCTATGTTATTTTAATTTAAAAAATTGTTAATAGCATGTACAATTTAGACAAAATACACCAATATCAAAAATAATATTTTCCACTCTGGCTGAAACATTTCCACTAGTCTTTAAGGAATCACAATGTACCATATCTTTCAGATATATATAATTACAAAACTTTCACAGTATATATGCTTCTGCTTTGAAAATTTTTTTATGATGTACAATTTTACTAGTGTTGAAATTTTAGGACTTCTGGCAAGATGGTGATGGGAGAGGTCAGACTGCGATATTCTCTGCAAAAGCCAGTGTCCATAAAGACTCTCTGCGCAAGTAGGCATGTGCTGGTGGGTGAGTGAAAGTCCATCTGAGGGGAGACTCGGGTTCATGCACCTGGGGCTTTCCTATGGAGTGACTGCAACCCCATACCACCCTGAGATTGGAGCCACTGGCATGCAGGATTGTCTTCCATTCTCAGGACTCTCCTGAGAAAAGCCTGCCTGATACAGCTGATTCTCATCACCTGGCACCTGGTCCACACCATCACCTGTGACAGCAAAGCAGCTGGAGTCCCCATTTGATCTGAGAGAGAAGACTGGGGAGAGCTGGAAAGGAACCCCAACCCCAGTGAGAAAACCCTAACCCTAACCCTAACCCTAACTCTAAACCCTAATCTCACCCACCAGAGACCTGCATTGCCCTGCCTAACTTGGGACCTAAGGTAATCTCATCAAACTTGGAGAGACAGAAGCCCCGCCCCCATGCTGGGTCAGACACAGACACATCAGATCTGAGTGGGAGACTTGACAGGCAGCAAGCCAGGTAAGTCCAGATCTGATCCACCCTCCTCCCACATTAGGCCTGGGGCATCTGACCCACACTGAGGGCAACCCTATCAGCCTGCACTGAGAGCAGAAGGGAGAGGCTAGAGATCAGAGCTGAAAGGAAGTTGGACTTACAGGAACCACCTCAGAGCAAGATTTTTTTCTATTGTCTGTTTTTCTATTGTTTGTTTGTTTGGTTTTTGTTTTAGTTTTTTTTCTCTCTCTCTCTCTCAGTTTTCAATAACATTTTCATACTAGCTTTGTTATTGTTATTTTATTGTTGTTTTTTTTAGATTTCCTATCAGTGTATGAATATTTTTGAGGGAGAGTACATCAATAGGGGAGTTTTTGTCAGTTTGTGTGTTTGTATGATTGTCTGTATGTTATTGTTTTTTGTTTTTTGGTTTTTTTTTTGTTTTGCTCTTTTCTGTCTTTGTGTCTCTTTTCATTTGTTAGTTGGTACGTCTGACCGTTTTCCCTCTTACTCCTTTCTCTTCACCTTCCTCTCATCTCCTCCCCTTCCTTTTTCCATTCTTTTCCTTTTTCTTACCTCATTTTGCTTTCTGGGAACAAACCTATACCCCCACTGCATGAACACATTGTAAGGAAGTGAGGAGTGTGTTCCAGGGGGCCCACACCCCTGTCAGTGGATACTGGGATCTGCAGATAGTATCTGAATCACATCTCCCTCCACAATTAAATCTCAAAACTGCAAAAAGTACAGCCTTCCACCACAGTCCAGCTTCAGAATTGAACAAAGCCAGAATATCCACATAAGGAAGAATAGGAGAATGAGCAAACAGAAGTAAAAACTACCCATTCTTCCCTGACTGACAGAATTAAAGAAGAGGTGAAAAAAAATGGTGGGAAAAAAATCTACACAAATGAAGAAAAGCCAAAACAAAAATATGGGTCCCTGGGAGGTCAGTCACTGAGAATACAGACTGTGGATTGCAAACAATGAATAGCCCCCAGAATGAATGGGGTCAAAACCAAACTAAATACTACAACAAACTCACTTACCGTGGTGGTAAATTCGGGGGTGGGGTGGGGTGGGGGGATGGGATTAATGATACTCAATATCTGTCTGGGGACGGGGAGACACCTCTTATTACCAAGGGTGTCTGAACAAAGCACAACTGTATACCTAATCCTTAACTGTACCCCACAATACGATAATAAAAAATACTGATTATATATAAAAAAGAAAAAGAAAAAAAAAAGAAAATATATATTTTGCCAGTAGATTACTGGGTTTAATATGTTTTTCTCTTCCTGATGAGATTAACCTTTTACCATTAGTTGGCCTGTTTATGATTGATAATGCTCATGTCTTCAGTCTATTTTGTCTAATATTAATATAACTATATGAACTTTCCTTCAGTTAGCAGTTGCCTGGTAACCCTTTTATTTTCAGTTCTTTAATATTACTATGTTTTCTGTCTGTAATCATGTTTCTTTTTATCCTAACATTGTTCTCTGTTTTAAACAGTTAAGGTTAGTTTATTTAAATTTATTGTGATAAATAACATAAGTATTTCTGCCCTGTAATTTCTTTCTGTCCTGCTTTTTCTATATTTCACCTTCACTCCTTCTCATTGTTATATTTAATTACTTTTTTTTCCCTGTACTGTTTCTGGTCTTATTTTCTCTACTTTTATTCCTGTTTTGTTTATTCTAAAATTGTAAATGCACACTTACTCACATCTAAAGCTACTTAAATGTACAACACTTTTCCCAAAAGAAAACAAAGCAAAAATTTCAGAATACTTTAAAACCAATTACTTCCTCTTCGCTCATATAATAATGTTACTAAATACATTAATACTTTATTTCAACTCCCCAAATAATTATCATCACCATCACTACAATGATAAAATACACTCAATTTTGCTTAAATTTACTCACATTTTACCAATTTATTAGCTCAGCATTTTTACTTTTACTCAGACCTCCCTTCTGGTTCACTTTTCCTTCTTCAAAGAATATATTCCCATTCGATGTTATTTAAGTAAAGGTGCACTGATACAAAACATTCTCAGCTTTGGTAAGTTTGAAAATGTCTTTATTTTTTTCATTCTTTAATGGTAGTTTAGCTAGCATAAATCCTAAGATAAGAGTTATTTTCTTTTGGTACTTTATTGGTATTACTCTAGTATCATTTCATTTCCACTGTTACTATTAAAATTTTATTCCATTGTAGATATCATGTTTCTCTTTGGCTAATTTTAAAATCTCTTTGTTTTGAGCTTCTAAAATGTTAGCAATACATATATATTGTTTTGGATTTGTTGAACTACCATCAAAATGCAAAAATATAAGCTACTGTCTCTTTGAATTATGCCTTCTACTCATTATTTTCTTCTCCCTGGAACTCTAATTTGACATTGTTAACAGTTTCCCATGTGAGTTTTGTGCCTCATGACCTGTCTAATAAACTTTCCATCTTTGGTCTATATTTCACATTAGGTTATCTCTTCAAATCTTTCATTTTGTAACAATCATATTGTGAACTGCTTAGGAAAGGGGCCAAGGGGCAAGGAGCTAAGACAGCCTGTAGAAGCTAATGGTTCTTGGCTGACTCTCAGAAGAAAATGGGGATTTCAGAGCTATATGTGCAAGGAACTAAATTTTTGTCAACAAGTGAGCAGGCCTCAGATGAGATCACAGTCTCAGCTGACATTTTGATTTCAGCCAATAAGACTCTAGGCAAAGGATATAGCTAATCCAAGCCCAGACTTCAAACCTACAGATACTGAGATAAAAAGTGAGTGTTGTTTATATGGCTAAGTTTTATTAGTCATTTGCTGTACAACAAGAGAAAGCTAGTACTCTCATGTCTGCTCATTTTCTTGAATTATTTAAGAACATGAGTATGTATTTGACCTTAACCTGTGAAGATTCTGAGGAGCCTCAGTTGAGGGTGATTCTTCCAAACAGAATCTGAATTTGCTTCTGTCTCGCTTTGGTTTGCTATCAACCTAGTACTATATCAACTAAATTCCTCAACTTAAAGTCTCCTGAACCAAGACGGAAATTATAACCCTAAATCACATGAGGATATGACTATGATTACATACTCCCAGGGAAGCCTTATTCCTGCCCCTCACCTGTAGTCAGAGCAAACCCATATTTTCCATATTTTCTTCCTCTAAAGGCTATTTGCTTTTATCTCAGCCCACTCTGAAATGCTTTCCCAGAATGGATCCACAGTCTTTTGTCCTGACCCTTCACAACTCTAACCTCTAGGCTTCTAGATCATAATCATCATGCAGGCAGCCTTGCCTTCCACAAGCATTTAGCACTTGGGTTTCAGCTCCTCCTGTGCTTTTCCCCATGAGGCTTTCCTACTGTTGAGCAAAATGGCACTTTCTATTGACAGCTACTGTTCAGCAATGGGTACAAACAGATGGGCCAACAACAGGATAAGGCACATGGTTGGTTCCCTGTAATGGCTGGGGTATCAAGGTGCAGCTGAACCAAGAAGGTTGATACAAGAAGGAAATTACAATGATAAAGCACATGACAGCCCTACGACAGTAAAGCAACCCCACCCGTTAACACTCCCTCCTTTTACAGTAAATCTAAACTGGCCTTCCAAAAGAAGACAAAGAGTTGGAGCTTACTGCCAAGTGCTCAGAGAGCTGCATGACTGGAATGCCAGCTGTTACCACCTGACAACCCTGCAGGAAGCTGAACCTGCAGTCCCTTTCACTGGATAAGGGGTGCCACCAGCTCCACATCAATCTGCAGAGCCAGCAGGGCAATTCATTAGGTGCAGCTGCCTGACTCCATACGGCAACTTTCTTGGTAGCTCAGCTAAGTATTTAAAAGTGTTTTGGTTTTTTTGATAATGTATAGAGAGCATCTATATATTTTAAAACAGAAGAGTTTTCAGAAAAATCCAGTCAGCAATTATTACAAAAGTGAAGTCAATTGATTATTCTTTATTATTAACTTCAAACCACCTCTCTAACTCATTTATATTAATTTCTTGTTCTGGGAAAAGTGAAATGTGGCATCTCATTCTGAATATTGGAAGGTATTCTTTTATTGAGAAATGCTTCCTTCTGATGAAATTTGAAATTATACATGACACAGGCCATTCAAATCAAAGTTGTGTTTTTATATCTAAGGTAAAAATGGGTTTTCTTTATTCAATGTGAACTCATTTCAGGTATTCTTTACTATCAGAAGTTACCTAATTTCCGGACGGTCAGGGTTTTACTGTGCCTAATTTTCAAAGAACTAAAAAAGCCATAAAAACTAAAACTGTAAAACTAAAACCATATAAGGTAAATTTTTACCTTTTTCTATGATTTAGAATATATATATTAGCATTTCAGCAGACTAAAAAGAAATCAGCATGGATGTTATTTATTTTTTTAAGTATAAATTAGAGCTTTTCCTTTTGTTGGACATAAGACTTTAAATGCATATATACATCATACTTACACAAGCAATTACAAGAGTTACAACTTTAGGTCTCACCAGATAGCTCACTGTTTCCTGTTTCAGTTCCTTAAAGTAGAAGTGTTGGGCGGACTTGGTGGCTCAGCCTGTAATCCCAGTACTTTGGGAGGCCGAGGCAAGTGGCTTGCCTGACCCTGCAGGTTCAAAAGCAGCCCAGATAACTTGGCGAGGCCTTGTCTCTGAGTGTTTTAGCGTGTGCCTGTAGTTTTGGCTACTTGGAAGGCTGAGGCAGAAGGATCACCTGAGCCCAGCAGGTCAACGCTGGGGTGGCCATGAGTGTGCCACTGTACTCCAGGCTGGGTGACAGAATGAGACTCTAACTCAAAAAAAAAAAAAAAGCAGAGGTGTCAAAGACTGTTGCAAAGCATACAAGCATACAAGCTTTAAGTTCCCTAGCAGAAATCTAAAATACTGTGTTCCGGCTCCCTCTTTCAATAGACGTTCCTTTTGTATAAAGAAATAAACATTCTAAAAATTAAATATATTAATTTTAATAAAGCCCAGCTTAAAGTGTTCACCAAGTATCTTTGAATCTCTACTAGCAATATAATTCGGATCAAGCTAACTAAGTCCATGAATACTCAGAACATAGTGCAGCATTCATACTCATTTATTATGTGACAAATTCTGATATTTTGAGGTCATATCCTATGAACTCTTGTATTTCATTATTTTGGGTCTGATTTTAGCTTCTTGGCAAATCATACTAGAAAAATACTAATTAACATTAAGAACCGATGCCATTAGATAAGGAAGAAAAATGGCTCCTAATATTGAATTTAAAATAAAGTTGATAAATCTCACTGAAAACAACACTCCACTCAATATCGGCTGTATGCTTCCCTTAATGGAAGTAATGTCAGACTGATATGCCACAATTTCATCAAATTAAAGAAAGTACAAAGCCTGGGATATCACTGACATGACAAGAACTTGTATGTAAGAATTCAAAAGAGAAAAAGTGGAGAATAATAAAGGTAGATTAATGCCATCTGTAGCTCAGAAGAAAACCCATGAAGAAACATAATTTTTGTCACATAAATATTTAATTACTAGTTATAGTGATAGGACATGGCCAAAATCAAATATGATTTTTCTTAATCTCCTAATTTTTCTTTATTTTTATGATAAAATTTTGAAAATTGTTAATGACTTTAAAGAAACTTGTCTATTACATGTAAAGAAAAATATATTTTAAACAAAACTTACTATACCAATTTAATGAAACACATAAATAGCATTGCTTTTGTTTTCTAGGTTCAATTTGGCTTTATTTTAGAAAAATTTATCATAAATCTCTATTTGTTAGTTAGCCCTGAAAAAAGTCATGGTTGTCTAATCAAGTTAACTGGTATCCACCATGAAGGATATTGTTAACAAAGACCTCAGGGCCATATCACTTACCAGGTCCATTTTCCCCCAAAATAAAACCCATGGATAGTTGAATGCTAATATTACAATGTCAGAAAGAAGATAGGCTGCAATAATAAATCAGTACTTGAAAGGTAGTTATTAGTAAGATAGAAACATAGATAAATAAGCATAAAGTCCTGAAATAGAGTGTCTTTAAAAATCAAGTACACAAGAAAGTATGGGAAAACCAGGTTAATAATAATTCCTGTCAGAACAGGACATAGGTAACATGACTGATAAAATGCAAACTCTATAGAGAGAACCACAGTACACCAAAAAAGGATGATGACACTCCCACTATATCTCTTGAACTGGAGAAAAGACACCAATGACTGTGATGAGTTTTAAATGGCACACCTTTTAAAAAACCATTAAGAAAATGTTCATTTTATATACATAACCCATAATCCTCAAAGTAATTCTGAAGGTAGAGAGCAAACCATCCTCTTACAGAGAAGTATCTGAGTTTCAGATGCTGCAAAGCCCATATATTTGCCCTTCTTTATGGCTGCATAATATTCCATTGTGTATATGTACCACATTTTTTAATCCAGTCCAGCTTCGACGAGCAACATGGTTGGCTCCATGTTTTTGCTATTGTGAATAGAGCTGCAACAAACATACATGTGCAGGTATCTTTTTTAAAGAATAATTTGAGTTCCTCCGGGTATATTCCCAATAGGGGAATTGCTGGGTCATATGGAAGGTCAATTTCTAGTTCTTTCAGAAATCACCACACTGTCTACAAAGAGGTTTGCATTCCCACCAGCAGTGTAGAAGTGTTCCTTTTTCTCCGCATCCTCACCAGCATCTGTTGTTGTTTGTTTTATTAATGATGGCCATTCTTACAGGGGTTAGGTGGTATCTCAATGTGGTTTTGATTTACATTTCTCTGATGATGAGTGAGAAAGCAGAATAATTTAAGCAAATGGCTAAAAATGTAACAAATAGAATTCTAGCAATAGTTCATTTTTATCAGTGCATGTGATAAGTTCTCTCAATACTGAACATTTACTGAGCAATCAATCTCAGTGTCAATTGACAAATGAATGGGTAAAAAAAGATGCAGTGAATATGGACAATGGAATAGTACTCAACTTTCAAAAAGGAAAGCTTGTCATTCTGCAACAAGGATAAACCTGGAGGACATTATGGTAAACGAAATAAGGCAAATACAGAAAGACAAGCAATTGCATGGTCTCACTTTTATTTGGAATCTTAAAAGTTAATTCATAGAGCAGAGAGTAGAATGGTTGCCAGGGGCTAGAAGGGGGTCAGGGGGTGAAGGAGGTAATAGAGAGATGTTACTCAAAGGGTACAAAGTCTCCACTGGATAGGATGGGTAAGTTGGAGCTCTGCTGTACACACAGCAAGCAATTAACAGCGCCGCGTTGTGTGTGAGAAAAACCCTAGTAGAGCAGACCTTAAATGTTCTCACTGTATGAGGATAACCATGTGAGGGGGTCGATATGCTCATCAGACTGGCTGTGGTCATCATTTCACAATCTACACATGTAATAAAACATAACATGGTACAACACAAGAACACACAATTTTTACCTGTCAATTACACTTCAGTAAAAAGCTGGGGGAATAAAAAAGCGAATGAGAAAGAAAAACAAACTCTCCATAACAATAGTGTGCACATGCTGCATCCCTCCAAGGCTGGGGGAGCAGATTAAAGGCTGAGACAGGGAGTGGAGAAGGTGCTACCTGCATTTCTAATTCCTGGTTCCTGGTTCTAGTCCCAGAGTGGGCCTTGCCCTTGGGTTGCACAAAACACAGAAATTCACATTAAGAGACTAATGCTAGGTCAGGTTTGGCTCTGCTATTCATACCCAATGGTCCTAGCTAACAAGTTATAGAAGGCAAGAGAGTGCTGTGTCTGGCACATGGAGTGCTCAAAATACCATCACGGTGGCAGTAGTGAATGAGCTCTGACCTATGTGTGAGATGGGTATGTCTTGACAAAGCCCTGAAAGAAGCCTACCCTGGCATTCAAAGTGTAGATTTCCCTTGAGATAGCCTTATTCACCACTCTGCTGGAGGTCTGTGAGAAACCTGTAAGAATTTTCTGCTAGACTCACCAATTTTCAATTGCTGCAAACTGCATTAAGAAAGAAATTCCAGCCGGGCTTGGTGGCTCAGCCTGTAATCCCGTGCTTTGAGAGGCTGAGGTGAGTGGTTTGACTGAACCCACAGATTCGAGACTCACCTGGGCAACTTGGCGAGACCTCATCTCTACAATAAATCAAAAAATTAGCCGGGTGTGTAGCGTGTGCCTGTATTTCCAGCTACTTGGAAGGCTGAGGTGGAAGGATAGCTGGAACTCAGCAGGTCAAGGCTGCAGTGGCCGGGAGCGTGCCACTGCACTCCAGTCTGGGCTACAGAGTGAGACTCCAACTCAAAAAAAAAAAAAGAAAGAAATTCTAATATAACAAACAAAATAAAACTACAATAAAATCATAGTCTAGTGCATAAACTTAGAGTCTAAAGCAAAATTCAGACTAGGTAAATTTCTTCTAACCCACTATGATAAAAGCTGAGAGTTTACAGTTCATAAGGTCCTAGAGTCTGTTTATTTTCTAGGTAACTACAGAATTTAGACTTCTACCAATATGGTTACAGTAAAATGTGCAATATTTTTACACACAATCTGGAGGATATCTTTCTAATATTAAAAGGACACAAAACTGGCAGCCCAAGCAAAAGGTATGCTGAAAAAGAATTATCATTAAATTCTAAAGACATCAACTCTTTGAGGAGGAAGACTGTTAAGACTGATAAGTCTGCACACTTACCCAGAGTCTCCCTATATATGAGGGAGGGTTAAAAAAAAGTATTTTTTGGAGGGCAGGCCCCTTGTAGTACAGGTTTCCCCTGCTAGATATCTGTTCTAGGAATCCATCGGCATCAGTGTACCAGCTAGTGTTGTTGTGAGAGGCTGCCTTCGGCTTCAGATAATTTTTTTCTTTTAGAGTTCTTTCACGATGGATGATATGAGCACACTTGTCCACATCGCACTTAATGTTCAGCAGTTTTTGAACAAAACCTGCATGACCCCCACGTCCCACCTTCCCTATTCACCCAATCTTGTCCTGAGCAACTATTTTTTGTTTCCCTGGATGAAAAAAAGTCCTCAAAGGGAAATATTTTGCTGATGTGGAAGAGGTGAAACAAAAATCAGCAGAAGTACTAAAAAGCATCAAAATTAATGAGTCTATGGAAAAAGTGCCTCAAAAGGTTACCGTGTTTTGAGCTGTGGAAAAAGTGTCTCAACAGGCGTACTGCAGGTGAAACGGAGAGTATCTTAAGGACGACTAAAGAATAAATGCACTTTTTTTATAAATCAGGTTTTTTTGGTTCCCCCTGATATACCATGATGAAGTAATTTAGAATCAAGTTATCTAAGCTAAGCCAATGGCACTCAGGCCTTATTTGACCTTATCTGCTCTGACAAACAAATCAAAACACAACTAGTCAGACATACACAGAAACAAGGTGTTGTAACTGACTATAAGACTTTATCTTACTCAAGCTAAGTCACAGAAGACATAAAAAGGCAATTCTTATTTCATATAGTTGCTTCCAGTTTTATGTACCATAGTTCTCCATCACATCTGACGTTAGTCTTGTGTGCTCTTCAACATAAAATATAAAAGATGACCAATCAACCAGCAGGTTCCACTGTTTCCCTAATATATGTAAAAGTAATATTTTTAAAGTGTAATTGCCAATTTTACTAACATTGTGTCGCTATTTTTAACATAATATTTGAACAAATACATTTATACTTTAGCCTATAATTTCCTTAATAAAATAGTTTTTTTTACTATGTGCTCTCTCAAGATAAACTTTAAATAAACTTCTGATTGCTGTTCATATTTGCATGTAAATAGTACCTAAACACAAAAAGATAATACCTGCAACATCTATGCAAAAATTCCTGAATCACACTGGGAGCTAAACTCTCAAAATTAATTAGATAAAGTGCATCGGTAAGTATTATTCTAATTATTATTAGAAATCACCTGGTCTCCCATCCAAGCACTAACCAGGCCCGAACCTGCTTAGCTTCTGAGATGAGATTGGATGTGTTCAGGACAGGGGGGCACACCTCATCAACAAGAGTACCTGCATAATCAATGTTTGCATACCTAACCCTGAATTGTACCCCACATTTTTAAAATAAAAAAAGAAAATGAGAAAAGAAATCACCTGGTAAATAACAACACTGAAAAAAATATTTATAAACACTAGAAGGAACTCTAATTCAACAGTGCTTGGTATCTGGCATGGATACTTGAAAAAATTTTCACCTGAATTAAATTAAAACAATCTTCAACACTAGCAATTTCCACTTTTGCACTAATAGAAACAGATAATTTAAGAGCCAATATTCCATTGTTCCAGAACATATAATAAAGTTTAGTAAAATTCTATAAAGTCACTTGATTGTATAATTATTATACATTTACTACTGCATGTTGAGAGAACAAAAAATAAGTACAGAAGTATAAAGATGTTTTTTGCCCATAAAGGAAGCTAATGCAATGTTTATATGACTAAGAGTAGGCGAGTCTCATTGTTTATAGGCTTAAGTTCAAAGGAAATTATAAGATGAATACCCTAATTATGAAGGTACAATTTAGCCATTTAGAAGGGCAATGTGCAAGCTGGTATTTAACAAGAAATAAAGTGATACTGCTGCAGGATCTCATTTGCTGTCTTAAAATACTGTTTAAGCCAAAAGCCAGAAGAATTTGGAAAACAATCTAAAGCTGGATATCTAGGATAGAAAATAATTACTATCAATTCTGAGTATTCACCAAAAAAGCATCTTGTGAAGTGGCATCACAAGATGGCAGAATAAAAGGTAACCCACTCATATTCCCCCAACAGAAAGAATGCCACATATTTCCCAACCAAAAGTATTTCTTCGGGAGCCTCAAGGTTCAGGTAGGGGTTTCTGCAGTTCTGGTGGAGCCTAGTTCTTTGGAGGGTCAATTTAAGAGGGCAGACCAATACCTACACAGCCAATCTGCCAAGCTTGCTCCTGGTTCAAGGCTGGATATAGCCCTCCCAAGGGACTTGGCTACAGCCCTGTTTGGTCTTGAGCCTGCAACCAAAATGATCCACCAAGGGCCCCCAGAGAAACTACATACACTAGTGCCTCGATGGAAAGGTCTGTCTGTCCAATAACATCAGTCTCAGCAGTGAATGTAAAAGTTGCCATGTGGCTTGGCTCCAGCCCTCCTTAGCTGAGGTCCTAGATCATAGCTGCTGGCACAAGGATCCAGAGGGAGACTCACTCATATCTCACAGGCCAGGAGCCTGAGTCTCCCTGACAAGTGTCCCAACCTCCATTCCACAGCAGTTCCCTAAAGAAGCCAACCTCAGCTCTGGTCCCTGCTGCTGCAATCAGTGAACAATCCCAACTGTGCTCAAACCTGCTAGGAGATGAATGCCCCTCTGTGCCAATGACACTAGGCTCTCCAGCCTCTCCCCACAGCAGATCTCAAAGGAAGAGTCTCGGCTCCAGAATGCCCTGCTGCAGTTGAGGAACTGTTCCATCTGTTTAGGGACCTACTGGAAGACATGTACCTGTATGAGCCAATGTGACAGACACACCAGCCTCCAATCCACAGCAGATCCCAAGAGGACCCAGTCTCAGCTCTGGCCTTTCCTGTTGCAGTGGAAAAGAACTACCCCACTGATGCAGGAACCAGCTGGGTGATGCACACACGATGAGCCAATGAGACAGGCCCACCAACATCCCTTGTATAGCAGATCCTGAGAGAGCCCTGTCTCAACTCCAGCTCCTCTTGCTGCAGTTGGAAATCCATTCCACTTCTGCAGAGAACTCTGGGAGATAACGCACATTGGGGCTACAAGAAAAATCTTCTGGACTTAGTTTCCTGACCTCCATGCAGGGTCTCCATGGGTCTAGAGTAAATACATTCAAAATAAAAAAACAAAGTAAAACAGACTGCTAGAGAAAACCACTTAACCATAACAGGTTCATTTGGGCTCGAATGTCACAACAACCTTGGAGCCCTCAAGACATAGCATTAAATCATTCTCTAGTGCTAAGACAGCTGCAACTGTTACAGGCTCAAAGAAATTAACAGTCAGTCTGCTTTGAATCCCTGGAAGGCTCTCTGAAGAAGACAAGCATAAACAAATTCAGACTGTGAAGACTAAAATAAATACCAACTTCTCAATGTGCAGACATTGTTGCACATCCACAAGCTTTAATAACATTCACAGAAACATGATCTCACCAGACTGACAGACAAAATAAGGTGTCAGAGACCAA